>DWGR01000330.1:0-24799 GCA_018247715.1 Heliconius burneyi | reverse complement strand
AGGTAACAGGTCAAACAGTTCTTCAGAACACTCCCCATGATAAATGCGATAGAGAACGCACAGCGAGGAGACGTCTCTACGCAAAGCCAAAGTGTCAAGGCTTTCACAGCTCATTGGATCCCTAATGATTCGAACGGCTCTACGTTGTATGCGATCAAATGGGACAAGCTGATACTGGGGTGCACCAGCCCAGACATGAGAACAGTACTCCATATAAGGCCGAATCTGGGCCCTATATAGGGCCAAACGGTGTTTTGGCGTAAAGTACCGTCTCGCTCTGTTGATGACCCCAGTTTCTTCTAGGCCAACTTGGCCTTGCTTTCTAGGTGATCGCGATACTGGCAGTCACTCGAAATATTATGGCCCAATATGCTGATACTGGGCGCGGCTGTAAGAGGGGTGTTCTGAAAGACTGTCGATACGATAAATGGGGTTTTTTTAGTGGTCAACGCGCAAACTTGTGTCTTCAGGGGGTTAAATTGAACCAAGTTCCTTTCACCCCATGAAGAGACATTCTCGAGGGATGTCTCAACAGAAGACACAAGTTTATTACGGCACTGTTCAGCGTTTTTCCGAGAAAGACTTGCACGGCCGGAGTAAACAGCGTCCACCGTGCTATCATCCGCATAGCAATGAATGCTAGAATCCTCTAACATGTCATTAATATGTAGAAGAAACAGCGTAGGGGACAGCACGCAGCCTTGGGGAACACCAGCGTTCACGTGCATAAGTTTGGAGCGAAAACCTTCGACGGCGACCTTAATGCTGCGCCCAGTGAGAAAACTGGCGATCCACTTGAATAAATTCTCGGGAAGCCCATAGAATGGAAGTTTTGCAAGGAGCGCCCCATGCCACATTCGATCAAAGGCCTTCGCCATGTCCAAACTAACTGACAGGCCCTCTCACTTACTTTCAATAGCCGAAGCCCAACGGTGGGTTAGGTAAACCAGAAGATCACCGGTTGAGCGAGCATGGCGGAAGCCATATTGACGGTCATTAATCAATCGGTGATCCTCTAGATAAACCAAGAGCTGGCTATTGATGATGCTCTCCATGATCTTTGAGAGTAGGAAGGTCATAGCAATAGGCCTGTAGTTAGATGGATCGGAAGCATCGCCTTTCTTCGGGATCGGGTGGATAAGAGCGCTCTTCCATGAATCTGGGACTACGCCGACTGAGTAAGAGTGCCGAAACAAACGCGTTAGCACCGGTGTCAGCTCAGGAGCACAAGAACGGAGCACTAAGGGAGAGATGCCATCTTATCCACTCGACTTGTGTATGTCCAGAGAGGACAGAGCTCGCCTAACAGTTGTTTGGTGAAATTTAACCTCGGGCATTGAGCTCTGGCACCGCGGGATGGTCGGTGGCGTCAATCCTTGGTCATCCAAAGTCGAGTTCCAGGCAAAGAGAGTGCCCAGGAGATCAGCTTTCTCTTTTGCCGTGTGGACCAAGATGTCATTTCCCGTGCATAATGGTGGAAGCGATGGCTGGCTAAAGTTGCCAAGTGCCGCCTTTGAGAGTGCCCAGAACTGGTGAGTTCCGGATGGGTAGCTCACAAGCTTCTCGCCGATTTTAGCGATATGCTCGGACCTTGCTCTGGCAATTTGCAACTTAAAGAACCTAGAGGCTCGGTTATATTTCCTTTTTGAGGCTTTCATCTTCGGGTCCTTAGTAGCCAGTGCCTCGGCCCAGATTTGATATGCCTCGCGTTTGCTTGACGCAGCAAGCTTGCAAGACGTGTTAAACCAAGGCGGTGACTTGCCACCGATTGGCATTACAGTGCTAGGAATATACAGTTCCATGCCCTGCAGAACCACGTCGGCAACAGCGGCGGCACAGGTACTAGGATCATCAGAAGAGAAGCAAACCGGCCCCCAGGGATAAGATGAGTAAAATGTACGCATCCTATCCCAATCTGCTGACTTGTAGTGCCAGACGCGGCAAGTTGCGGGTGTTCTGCGACTGCCGCGGTTAATAGGCACGAAACTCCGTACCGTAGTGGTCAGAGGACCCCAAAGGGGCATCGACGACAACCCGGTACTGCTCCGGATGTGAAGTCAGCAAAAGGTCCAATAAGGAGGCATGGTGGATATCCACGTCCGGGAGTCGCGTAGGTGTCTCAACCAATTGGGTCAATCCATTCGCCATAGCAAGATCAAACACGGCCCTCCCCGCGTGGTCGGTGGTGAGTGAAACAAGCCAACTGGCATTGTGCGCATTAAAGTCACCGAGTATCACGACCTCAGCAGAGGGGGACTGTGAGAGCATATCGTTGATAGCCGATTGCATGTGCTCCATGAGACGATCCGTTTCCGCATTACCACTGTGGGACCTGTAAAGGCATGCGTGGACTCGGGCACGATCGTCAGAGTCAACACGGAGCCAGATAGTTGACAGGTCCCGACCTTCAAAATTTGCAAGACGACGGAAACTTAGGTCCTTCCTTACGAACACAGCGACCCCGGCATGAGCAATAAAGTTGTGTTCTATTTTATAGCCGGGGTATAGAAGATAGGCTGTGTCGCTAGGTCGGGAAATTTGTGTCTCCGTTAGGAATAACAAGGCCGGCCGTGCCGTCTCAAGATGGTGGTGGACGGCATTCAGGTTGGAATGTAAGCCCGTGATATTACAAAAGTCCACGTTTAGCGTGGTAGGGGTTGCCGTGGAGCGTACGCCTCGTTTGCCTTGTCTCCAGTTTAGTTGCGAGATGCGCGGTACTGTGCCCTCCCCAGTATTCGAAGGGCAGCCTGAGTTAGCGGACTCAGGGAGGTATTCTCCAGCACCGGAGGTGCTGGTACCCTCCTGGGGTAGTATTTCTTTAAGTGCCGCTTTCATATTCCAAGGAGGGGTGGGGGTTGGGCTCCGGAGCCCGGCATTACCTAATGCGAAACGCAGCGGCATAAAGCCACTACTTAACGCCGGATTTTAATGCCGGGGGTGGTAAAGGACCGGTCGAGTCTGCCCCTGCGTGTTGCAATTGCTGGCGACGTGACTCTACCACACGTACTTTAGTCGCCTCTTACGACACCATCAGTACCAGGGTGATCCAATTCTAGGCCGGGATCACACGGACAGGATCATTTTCATCCAGCGAATAAATGAAAATATCAAATTTATTATTTCCTCGAGCGTTAATTTAATCCACAGCCTGTCGCGCCTACAATCACACTTTGTAACACTGTGCAATAAATTTAGAAATTAGGGAGACTCGTGTTCATACATACACGAGTGGGTTGATCTAACATGTTTCCTTATAAAAAATCTATATTTGGAAAAAATTAACACGGTATCTTTAAGAGTATTAAGATATACAATTTGTATATTTACTATAAAAGAGCAGACTGCGTAGATTTTGCCGAGAATATATTTTATAGCTTTATTAGCTTTTAGGCCCAATTTTTTCGTATTCGTATTATGTAATCAGAAAATTTGCAATACCCTTATTCTTTTATTCGGATTATGAAGAGAAGATCTTTTTAAAGATATTATTTTGGAAGTCTGTCTATTTCTGTTTTCTATATACGTCATCTTCAAATGGCTCTCTCCCCATGTTGTTTCGTTTTGAACTTTAATGTAATCTACAACTACTCTAATCTAGTTTTATTGAGGCCGGCGTGGCGCAACGGCACAAAGCGGATGTTGTAAGTTCTATCTCCGCTGGAGGAAAAGAATTATTATTTATCAATATTATCATTTCCACGCTCTGGCACCAATGTCAAAGCCCGGTCGTGAGTTTCACCACTCAAAACGCAATATCCTTAAGTTTGACTTATATATAACTACAATTTGTGTAACTGAAAATATCTATGTACGTTATAAATATAGAAAGACAGTAGTACAGTTACCTGGAAATTAAATCGCTGTTTGAAATTGTCTTAAAGTCATAATTTATATATCTATAAACTTTATTGTTATATTATATTCTTGTATTATAAAGGCTCTCTATTCTTATGGAAAGAGAAAAAATATTATTTTTTTATAAAAAATAATAAACTATAATAGCCAGGTTTCCTAGAATTTTGATCATATGTTGGAGTATGTGTATTAAATTTACGTCTCTTACTGAGTCTACAAGCCTATTATTTTACGTTGCATTATTAAAAATAGTTAACTTAATAGTCGAGGCGTTCAGAATTCGGCGGAAAGTGTATAGTGTCTTAGCACTAGGTTACGCGTGAATACGCGTGAAAAGAATACTGACTGTATAATGTACATTATATTATTGCTATAATTAAAGAAAATTATTGAATCATATAAAATTGAACGGCCGTAGTTCTTATAAATTTAGTTAAGTGCACTATAAAACAGTGCTCTGGTGGAGGACATTTGCTACTGTCTGCTTCGGCGAGTCACAGCATTCGTTGTTCAGTATTCTGAAATTCTTTTACTTATTTTTGTTCTTCTTTAGAATTATATTTCGTTCTTTACATGTTATTTAATTTAGTACGTAATTTATTATTCTTTAGCTTCGCGCTCTATATCCGCATGTAGTAGAGTAAGCACGGCGCGATGTTGAGTTCCACCTCTCAAACAGTGTCTTGGCACAAGGCTACCAGGTTCCCAATGCCAATTCTAACTTTACTACTATATTAGGAATACAAACCTGAAACTAAAAAGAAAGAGTATTTATTAATATGTCAAGCGTTAGCTTAAATATTTAAAAAACGCCGTAGTTTTCATACATAAATGCAATTCTATACAGAAAACTAGTATATTTAGAATTTTTGCAAGATAAAATATTGACAAAATACGAAAACTGTAAGAGAAATTCAAATTAATTATTATCTATGTAAGACAAATTAAACAAATTACGGAATACTTACATCGCTACAGTATTTACTCATCATGGTTATTCAGATCCTGGTTTGATCAATATTTATTTACCAAATTCCCAAGTTCAATTAAAGCAATAAATCAATTCGGCGTCCGGGACCAAACAAAGACGTATAATTGTGTAAACAAAGAGCTTTCATTACGTATCTTCGCGAATGAAAGGTTGATTTTTGGACCTCTACCATTCAATTTTAATTCGACACTGCCTATTTCACCCTTTCAGTTTTGAATATCACCATAATTGTAGGCCAATTCACCATAGATTGACGATGTAGATTATTTAACTGAATGTTAAATAAACAAAGTTTATAATTAAATAACATCACATTGATTTGCATTATAACAATTTAGTAATGTTTTTATTTCACTTTATGAAACTGGGTGTGTATTATTATTTTATTGTTCTTGACAACTGTTACGATAAAGATAACAATTAATGTTATATTCACTTTTAATATATTGCAATGTTTATGACTCTTTTGTACGAAGATAGATAGAAGCTAGTACAGTAACACATTAGTCTATTCTATAATTTATGTCTATTTAGAAACACAAAAATTGCGGAATTCAACACCGTAATACATTTTAACAAGCCAGGGCAGAGAAATCTGGGAAAATATCCATATATTTTAAATCAATAATTTACCAAAATGCGATTCGAACTTAAGTTGGATGTAGGCATGACAAGATAAAAATGTCTTACTTTAATTTTCACTTTATAAATATACTAAGTATTACATATTGTACATTTTATTGTATAACATTTGTCTACAGTTTTATAATTTACTTGGCCAGGCTTTAGCCTCCCAAATTAAACAAACAATTTATTTTATATTTTCTAATGAAGTATTACTATATCGGAATTTGAAGTTACCTTCTACCGGGCAGAACATAGTTTATCGGTTTTTGCCTTGCCAATCGATAAATCATCAAGGAAATAAAGATAATTCAATATCCCGAGTGGGAATTGAAGCCACAAAAACATTTGGCAGCCCAAACTGCCCCACCATGCAGTGTGCCACGATGAGGCATATTTTAAATAATTTAATCACTGTAAACGTTCAGTAAATTCAGTAATTGAGGTAAATTACATTGCCACCATACCAAATAAACCAGGGGTTCACTATTATATGTTAGATACGTGACGTCAAAGGCGTGTTTACTCGGTGGCACACATCAGACCTGCACCCCCAAACCGATTATCCGACAAAGTTAACCACCTAATGAAACCATTAAAGATTACTCTGATTTATTATCTTGCTACAAAGGTCTGTCTTTTATTGAGAATATTTTTATTGACGGAAATACACTATGGAGTGAGTGGAGCTTAAATAGGTTGTTGTTTTTATGAAAGGACTAAAATTTGCCTTCCAATAGTGTATGTAATATATTTGATTCAATACATAAATTCATTCTCCTATTTTATATAACTTTGTTTATATAATATAATAGGAGCATGCGTACACTTGCAACTGTAAGCGCAACCGTTATAGGTTCGAGTCCTATTTCGGGAAATGAAATATTTAATAAGGTTCCTAGGCTCCCTTTGCCTACGGCTATGTATGGGATAAACAGTGAAAAATAGTTAAATTCCAAAGTACCCTCACACAAAATTGTTGCCCAGGATCGTATTAAATTTTTTTTTAATAAAAATAAACTCGTAAAATATTTTTAAAAATATAAAAAAAAATCAAAATAATAAATCTATGTAATATAATAACTTCACAATATTTTACAATATACCAACAAACAGATGTCCATACAAATTATTATTTTCAATCAACATTTATTGAAACTAAAATTTTATATAAAGCTTCGTATATCTTTGTCCAATTATACTGGTAGTTAATTTAACTTTACGCGATGCACATACAGTACTCGTATATCTCATTCAATAGAACAGCGCAATCAGTTTGCAGCCAATATGTACAACTTTCCCCATGACAGAACTAAATCAACTAACTTTGATTTGACGGTATACATTATGACGATACTTTACAATTTTCTTTTATCCATCGTTTTTGTAGAATTTAAACATTTTTCTCTTTATTGTTCACCTATTTTAAGCGTTTTGGGTTAGATCTTCAATCGATGAAATGAAGCTGGTAGTTATATGGTATATGGAATGATAAACTTTTGAATTTTGCCACTCAACACGTAACTTCTACAACATATTGTATAATTAACACAATTTTACCAGATTTCCGCTGCCTACACTGCTATGCACGGGATACAGTGTGAATCAAAAAAATAAAAAATGTATAAGCTTTAATGAAAATTATTAAACTATAACAATGATTCAATTTCTAGCAAGCTTCTCCTTAATACTTATATGTTATTTACTTTTCTCTCTGCATAATTTGTAATTTTAAATAATATGTTTACACATATAAATTATAATAAACACTACATTACACACTAACTAATTTTTTTAGTTATGAAGGAACTGAAAAGTTGCTGATTCCCAAGATATCTATAGATTTACTCAACCAATGAACTATCTCACATATAAAAAAATCCATTCGAACCAGTGGTTCCTGAATTTGGTGCATGCGACCATATAAACTCCTCAATATTGTTTAATAAGAATATAGAAATTATCTCAATTCTATAAAACAAGTTTAACATTTCAAATGTACAAATGAAGTTTAGCCTGTCACATGGAAATGGCAGATTTTACGACTCCCCGTCGGATCGTTGAAGGAAATATAAAAGAGTTTACTCCAAACCTCTATCAGGGCAATGTTAGACGTGGGTATTTTTTCATGTTTTATTTCACTTTATGCCGTCGTATGTCCTCTTTCTGCCATACGTATTAGTTTTGAGATATAAATAATTTAAAAAATCTGTTATTTCTACAGTTTTTAGAAATAGCATCCATCACAAATTTTATAATAAACTGTCAATGTCAAAACGTTAGTTAAAGTCAACATTTTCATTATGGTAAAGTTCACGTACCAGCAAAGTTTTGAAGTGATTAAAAATTACTACCGAAATTCTGAGTCGGTGGTCGCAACTTTAAGAGCGCTTACTCCAATTTTCAGCCGTAGCTCACTTCTGGCTCAATGTTTTTGTTAATAAGCAAAATATTCGTTATTGGTCAGCAACAAACCCACATGTGCTTCTTGAGACATCGTTGCATCTGCAAAAAATTACTGTTTGGTGCGGTTTTCATGCCGGAGGTGTGATGGGGCCGTATTTTTTTGTGGATGAAAACGACCGTCATGTTACCGTCAATGGAGTGCGCTATCGTGCTATGTTGGAAGATTATTTGTGGCCAGAATTGGATTGATTTGATATCAACGATATGTGGTTTCAACAAGACGGTGCCACTAGCCGCAGAGAGCTAAATTGAGCTAATTTGTTATGTCCTTAATGGAAAACCTGATATTTCAAGTGGACGAGACATTAATTGTCGTGTCACAATATATTTTGCAATTAAATACCCTCGTGGCAATCTCTCTACTTGCTTTATTTGAATTTCTGGCACGCTCGGAACGCCAGAAATGCAACAACAACGACACTCGTGTTCATACACTAGATGTATACACTGAGTCTGCCGTGTATAGTGTCCTAATCTGTTCGTATCTTTAGTTCAGTTAATTATTAACAAGAACATAAAGTATAATATAACTCATTCTTCTTTTCATTTAAAACAAAAATCTTATATTTTCCATAACCCAATTTCCGTAAATGATTCAAGGGATGGTCCAACAGGTCCTTAACAAACATAATTAATTCGATATCGATGTAATTTTCTTTATAAACGATCTATTCTTGAAAAAAAATCAACACGGTTTCTTTAATTCTATTAAGATATCCAATTTGTTTATTTATTGTATGTAACAAAGAAGGTAGCGTAGATTGTGCCGAGAAAATATTTTATAGCATTTCGACCCAATTTTATCGTATTCGTGTCATGTAATCAGAAAATTTGCAAAATCATTATTATTAAAAATATTTATTCGCATTATGAAGAAAATATCTTTTTAGGGATGTTATTTTTGAAGTCTGTCTATCGCTCTTTTTCACTAACCTCAGTTTCGAGTAGCTCTCTCAATATTTACACTAAGTTAAACATTGAATGCTGCATTTTGTAATCTAAACCTACAATTTGACCAACTAGAAATATCTATGTATGTTACATACTGAGACGTAAGGAGCTTAATATTTCCACCTGGAAATGGAATCGCTTTCTCAAAGTCATCCTGATTTATAAAATTTATAAACTTTATTGTTCATATCAATTGAAAATATAGACGAACGTATCTTTGAAAATGTATTATTGAAAAGGTTTCTTCGCTCTTTTCTTATAAAACGGATGAAGTTTTTTTTATAAAACGTAATAGAATATATATAGCCAAGCCTCCAAGAATTTTGATCACATGTCTGTATTTAATTTACTCCTTTTAATGAGACTACAAATTTTATACTTCTCGTTGCATTATTAAAAATATTTACCTTCATAATTGAGGGCAGTCGTGGCGCAGGGGCACATGTGTGTAACTGCAAACTTGGCAGGTTTTGGTTTAATTCTTACTAGAGTTTTGTTTTTTTCATTTCCTCGCTCTGATAATGAGGCTGAGCGCGGCGCTAAGATCCACTACTCAATGCCTTAAGAATTCGGAGAAAAGTGGAAAATGGAATTGTCTTAATGGGAACGGAATATCTTAACACTAGGTTCCTAGGTACCTTTTGCTTACCTTGCTGGGATACAGAGAGAAAAAAAAATAAGTCCTCCCACTCAAACAAAATTGCAGCCAAATTAAAATAATAAACCTTTGTAATATTAAACTTCACAATGTTTTACAATAAACCAACAAACAGATGTTCATACAAATTATTATTTTCCATCAACATATTTTATTGAAACTAAAAATTTTATATAAAGCTTTGTATATCTTTGTCCAACTATACTAGCAGCTAATTTAACTTTACGCGATGCACTTACAGTATATCTCATTTAATCGAACGGTGCAATCAGTTTGCAGAGACCATATGTACAACTTTACCCATGACGGGACTAAAAACAACTAACTTTGATTTGACTGCGGACATAAAGGTACTGGTTTTGTATTTATTTACTTTATTGTTTTTTTAAAGTCACGCTGCATGCTGGGCACTGCAGGGTAGACAGAAAGAAGCTAGAGTCAAGACACTCCGTTCACCATTTTCCGTTGAATTCCGGAAACAAATTAATTTATTGCTATCAAACTTCTTTTGCTATCAACAAATTTCTTCACAATATATCTTATTTGCTTTTCCTTGTATATAATTTGCAATTTAAAATAATATTTATATGTACAAATTTCAATAACCAACAAGCTGTGACTCAGTTTTTGCAGTGAAATGGGAGTAACTAAAGTCTGTGACCCTGGAGTTGTAAGAAACTTATTAAAAAAAAGTAATTAGAGAATAAATTTTAAAGAGCGTAGAATAAGTCACGAATTAAGCGAGACCATGTTTGTCCTGCTCGAGACAACTAAACTAAAAATAGGACGACTACTGTATGCTGGTTATATCGCATTAATTAACGTGATACCTATTGCTTTTCACGATAAGCTGTCCGACATATAAAAACAATTCGAATCAGTAGTTCTTGAGATTAGGGGATTCCACTAAACAAACTGTTTAGCTTATTTAATATTAGTATAGAAATATTAGAATTCTATACAAAATAGTAGTAAATACAACAAGTGTGACATTTCAAATGTACAAATGAAGTTTAGCCCGTCACATGGAAATTGCAGATTTTACGACTCCCCATCGGATCGTTAAAGGAAATGTAAAAAAGTTTACTCCAAACCTCTATCAGCGGAATGTTACGTGTGAGTATTTTTAAAAGTTTTATTGCAGCTTATGTCGTCGTATGGCCTCTTTCTATCCTGATATGTATTAGTAGTGAGATACACAGAATCTGGAAATTATATGAAATCATAGAATTTATTAGAATTTGAAATAAATAAAAATTAAATAAATCAGCTTCATGCTGTACGCAGATGCGATCTCTTCGTAGGATATGCGGAGTCAGCTTAGCTGATCGAATCTGCAATGAAGAGATATACAGAATGGCAGGGTCTATCGAGGATGTCACTGTGAGAATAAAGAAAAAAACGTGCTCAGCTGGTTTGGGCACGTCGAACAAATGAGTGATGAAAGAATGGCAAAAAGATTTATAAAAGAAAAGTGAGTGGTATGAGAGGTGGAGACCGCGATTGACCTACGAAAACACGGTATCAAAGATACTGGAGGGAGGTCACGTAAAAGAATGAGGACCCGCCAAAGGGCATATATGAAGAGGTTGATGACATTGGACGAGACGAAACAGATATGGAGATATCGTAGCGCTTGGCGCTCCGTCCTCTCTGACTACCCCGCTAGGGATAAAGCCTGTAGCTAAGTTAAGTTAAGCTTTACGCTGTATCCCGCACACAGCAGATTAGGCAGACGGAACCCAGTGTAAAGATACTCCATTCCCTAATTTCTGACGAATTCCGGAGGCATTGTATGCTCAGTGGCAGAACTCAACGCCGCTTTGCCTCGACACCAGAGCGAAGAAAATGGACTTATAAACGAAAATAAATATTTCACTACCTCAAGTGTGGTGGAACCGGACAACCCTCGTGCCGCTGTGCTACGAAAATTTGAAATATTTTATAAAACTTTTCTTTTTTCGAAATACGAGTATGTGACGTTTAGTAGAAGTAGTTATTCGTACAACAATAAACTGTGTTTACAAGTCAATACAAATTACATTCATCACAAATTCTGCAATAAATAGTTATTTATTTTCGTAAATCTCTAATATTATTACATTCAGGCAAAGCCTACAGTCAATCTGGGACTCTGGACTCTGGACAGATACGAGTGATACATTACACCCATAGATATTCACATAAACCTTTTAAAATACATCAGTATAGAAGAAAATCTGATTTTTTTGTAATCTGTAAAAGTTACCCCCATCAATATCGACATTTCATATATATAAATGAAGATATTGTAGCTGTTTTATTGTTCTTAAAAAAAAATATGAGAATTAGATGCAGATTAGCAGGTATTGGAATAAATTCTAGTTCAATTACTTTAAATAATAGAGGCGTCTGACTGTAAACAGGACAGCTAGGAGTTCGACACTTACGCCAAGGAATATATTACTATGGTGTCTTTTTATTATAATTATTGGTAAAAAACAGCGATAAATTAAATTCGGAAGGAAACTCTTAGTTATTGAGACTTATAAGTAGCTCTAGGTTCTCTTCCATTGAATAAAATTTAAACATTAAGATAAAAATGTTCCAAATTTCGTTTACCTTTCCAATTAATATTAAAATGATTTAAATAATGCAAAATGCTAGTAAAAAGTTGATAATTGTAGATATACGTCATTATGAAGCCAAACTACCGTATCCCATAACGGTTAATTTCCATGTAAATACTCGTATATTGTAACTTTATATAATTTGGGAACTGAACCAAAACTTAATTAAAATGTTTAATGTATCAATTAAAAAGTTAACAAGTGTATAAACTACATTTACGACTCCTTTATGAGCGCGATACGAATAAAACACCAATTTTCAACCCACTATTGTTTTAGTTGGATTAAATACTGCACATAACAGTAGGTAAATTTTATCTATTTGCATCTTATTTTAAATTAGATTATATTAGAGTTTTTGTTTAATTATAATTGCAATATATAACATAAAGAGGACACCGTGGTGCAGAGGCACCACGATGGGACGTTTGACTATCAATGTAACGGTAGTGGGTTCGATTCCCACTCAGGGGAATGAAATATTTAATATTTTCAGTACCGTGCCATACCTGCTTATTTATGCCGCGTGTTCCCGTCTTAGAATAAAATCACCTTGATACTGGTGATGTCGTAAGAGGCGACTAAAGTACGAGTGGAAGCCAACAATGGCGACACGTATTGGCAGAATCAAACGGATTATTACCACCCCCGGTATTTAAGCCCGGCGTAAAGTAGTGGCTTTATGCCACTGCGTTTTGCATTAGGCAATGCCAGTAGTAATCACTTTCCGGCGCCCAACCTCTTAAAAAGCTGGCAACGCAATATATAATAGCTCCTCTGGTATTACGCAGGGTCGTGGGCGATTACTTACCATCAGGTGACCCGTGTGCTCGTTTGCCATGTCTTTTTCCATAAAAAAATCTAGCTCTAATAAGGCAAGGCAAAGCAAAATGCGATGTTGATTTCTGCCACACAAGGCCACGAAAATTTAGCGGAAAATAGAACGGAAATGTCTTAATATGCACGGAGCGTCCTAACATTAGGTTGCCAGGATCCTTTGGTCTACATTACTATGTGCGAGATACAGCATCAGCAGCAGCAGCTAAAAAATGATTTGTAAGGCTTTCTATGTGGTTATGGGTACGAATAACATTTAAAAGAATATTTTGTATAAAAAAAGCTTAGCGATGGAAACGTCAGTATCTATCTCAAATCAGAGTACCGATTTCTCTTTGCAATATTAAAAATATATATATATTTATATGCATGTTATGATAAATATATTTGATATGTATATGAAGATACAATAATTTAAGTTAACCTATAAATGTAATATCATTTATAGGTTAACTTTGTAAAATCTTATATAAAATAGATAATTAAAAGAGCTAGAGAAGAATATATATTATAAGATTTTCTGAAGATCCTCGACGAAAGGGATTAAGTTTCAAGTCCAATATGTAAGTTGTTTACGTCGGTTAGTTTAAGACGGTATTATAGGAGAAGACCATGTTGGCTTTAGTTATAGTCAGTTTAGTTTTACTACCTACAAAATGCTACTTTGTATTCTAAACATAAATATAATTTCTTAAATTGTAAATGTAATAAAATATCTTAACTTTTCAAATTTCGATCTCCATTTCTCGCTGAGTTCTAGAAGTATTGCGTGTTTAGTGGCGGAACTTATCGCCGCGCTTTAACCCGATACTAGAGTGAAGAAATGAAAAGATTGAAAAGAATGAAATGAAAATACTATTTCGTTACTTCGAGTGGAAACCGAACCCACAACCTATCACGTTAACAGTCACACGCTTGCCTCAATTGGTCTGTTTCGGAGGTTTGTCGATTGTAGTATCCACTTACGTTCCATCCTACATCATCACGGGCCAAAGTACTTGACCTATCTAGGTATATAGGTAGGATTTCGACGTAGATACTTTGATTCGTGGTAATATAAATATTATTTTAGGCTTATTATATAATATTTATAAGCTCGGATGTTTGTAATTTTCCTTGAAAAAGGAAAAGCGAATTATTTATTCATTTCCTGTCGCGTCAAATATCAAGTGACATTCTCAAATTAAACGGCGAGAGCGAGACCGCTTCGAACAGGCTCTTTGAAATTAAATATATACAACGATTCGAAAATCTACGTTCTTGAAAATCTTTTATAGTAACAATAGAAGCGAATAAAATACAATTTCATTACTATTACTTGTTAAGATCAGCTTTACGCTGTAGAGGGAAACTAGTGTTAAAATAATCCATTTCCCATATTTCGCCGAATTCTGAAGGCATGTGAGTGACGGAACTCAACGCCGCGATTTACTTTAACACTAGACCGAGGAAATAAAACTATAAATCTAAGTAAAAATTTTATTTCCTCGCCTGGGTACCGAACCAACTACCAGTCGCATTACAGTTCCACTTTCTGCCCCTGCGCCATGACTGGCATTAAAAATCTTTTTTTAAAATAAAAAAAGTAAAAGCTGATAAGCTTCATTTATGTAAAACTTTCAGCAATTTCACTTCCGGAGTTCTCCAAATTGCCTGTATTGAGGAAACAATAGAATTCTAAATTAAGTTTGTTATGCTATTAGTATGAGTGACTCTCATCCCTCATTGTCATTGTGGTTCAACAAGTTTGGAGAACTTTTTATCCCGATAACCTTCAAGAAGTCTTAGCGACTTTGGATAAGTGCTCGGAATGGCGGACGCGGCCTGAATAATATTATAACTTTCTATAAACTGTAAAATCGAAAAATAGGCAATTTCTCCAAGCATATATTTTAGCAGGCTTTGGTTAGTAAGAAAATGAAATATTTAAGTAAATATTTTAACATATTTCTTTCATAATATTAATGTCTGAATTTGGCTTTGTAAAAAAAAATATTGGGTGTCGGTTTTTAATATTTCGGATACCTTTAATTCAAGAGACAATGTATTTCTAATTTTTATGGTTGTTTTCCGTCTGCTTCTTCCTAACATTTATTTCGAGATTGCGTGGAGGTATACATATCAAATATTTTAGTCTGTGGTTCCTTAAAGCACAGATAAAGTCAATGCAGTTAAAATATAAGAGCATCGATATTCCGTCCGCATTATCTATAAAAACAGCATAAATTCATGTTTGTTATAGTACCTTCTCCCCATGAAATATTTATTTTCTTCTGTTAACTGTTAGCGGTAATAGAAATACATACATCATCTGTGAAAATTTCAACTGTATAACAATCATAGCTCATGACATAAATGAATAAATAAATAAGAAGAAATATTTGAATGTAAGAAACCTGTTTTTACAAACAAATAATTCATTACTTTCATTTGGCGTCAGCAAGTACACATACACGCAACAGTACAGTAACACATTCGTTTGTATTGAGGTAAAAATAGAATATCATCAGCTATTTCTTCGATACTATGAATATTTTAAGCATTCTATAAGGAAAATTATCTAGCTTCCTAATATCTTTTTATATTTATCTCTTATTATTTCTTTTCTTTATTTATTATTAAATAGTTTTTTTTCTAATTGGTAAGTATTTGATCTTATTGTATGATATCGCTATCAAATTTAGATTCGAAGTGTTTTTCAGGTATAGCTTAATTAGGTGATTGAATTGCACAGGTTTGTTAGTTACATATGTTACGCGAAACATAAAAGATTTTATAATCTGTAATGATTTAGATTCTATGAAGTATGTAAGGCCCTCGAGACACAAGTGTCAATGTAACGCGATGATTGTGGGTTCAATCCCCACTCGAGCGATGAATTATATATATATATATATATAGTAAAACAGTAAAAATATTTTGTCTGTCCATTTAACGTGTTCGACTAAAATGGATAAAGGGACACTTAAAAAGAATAACAGACAGCAAAAATATATTTTAAATTAAAAAAAAGTTATTGGTTTTGAATGCACTCAAAGCATGAGTTTGCTAGCAAATATAAAGCAATCCATACCTATATACCTATACTTATAATTAATCTGTATTTGTTTGTGATAAATCTGTTTTTTTTACCGACTTTCAAAACAAGGAAGAAGTTTTCAATTAAATGTTTATATATATCTATTCAATACGTATTCGATTCATTTAATTATTTTGATTTCAATTTCGGATTATTCGATTCGATTTGGGTATTTTGTGTAATATGCAATCAATATATTTATTTTACAAATAATATTATAAATCCTTACCCAAATCAATAATTTAACATTTAAGGCTGTATCCGAACGAGTAAATTACCGATAGACATTGACATCAACACATTATGATTGTCAGACGTCAGTCAATTCTGTTTATTAAATGTTTATTATGATCATGTAGTTCAAGCGGGCGAAGCCGCTGGCAGGCCGCTAAATTAATATTTTTATTTTTTCGTCTGACACTAAGGTAAATCACTCAAACTCGGCGGAAAGTGGGGTACGAAGTGTCTTAACACTAGGTTCCCTCTGCCTAACCTGCTTTATGCTGATACAGCTAAAAACTGTTTTTTTTCTTATATTAGAATAAATATTCTTTTATTTCATATCGCAACTACAAATAACTAAAAAACAAACACATACATCACTATTTTAATCTTATCCGCACTGACCCTATTACTTGCAAATCAATTGGAGACTGAGCTTGTCAGGAACTGGCGCGGAAAAAGTCTAACGTTCAGATTTATGGGCACTTTTTTATTGAAACAAATGTATTCGTACTGACCCACAATGAAGAGGAAGTATGAGGGAAATATTTCAATGGAAATTCTATTCAACGAGTCTACTCCAAATAATATCTAAATTAAACCCATTTGGTAACGTGTTAAAAAAATATTTCTTATCAAACTTGTGTAATTTCTCTAGTAGTAGTAGTATTGTGGTACCTTGCAAAAAATCTACCCAGTTTCTATTTGTTGAACATTTTCCGCCTACTTTTCTTCTCACCACAGTAAGGAAATGGGAATAATTAATTCCACCGATTGGATATTGAACCCACGACCATAGCATTTATAGTCAGACAGAAAGATGATATGCCGCTGCGCCTCGACGATTTTAATTTAAACGTTAAATAATTTTAATTGATGCGTTGGTATTTAGATTTGAGGTGGAGTTCGGGATAATTATTCTATCTCACAAGAAAGGTGCCAGTTAGAGTTGGTGAAGCTGGTGCACATTAAGCGTTATCTAAAGATTATTCCGGCTATCACTGTATTACGCGACTCACGGTATAAAAACAAAATAATTCATTGTATTGAAAGCTTCATTGTGTGTTACATCGATTGTAATTTTCATTTTATAAAGTATATTTTCGCACTCAACCAGAACGTATTTAGACATGTTTTTTTGTTCATTTCCAAATTTAGATTTCCATAGCGAAACCTTTAGTTTTATAATATTTGTATCCTTGTACATGTTATTGAGGCATTTATTCAAACACCGCCATATTGTATGTATGTCATTTAAATATTTTCTGTTGGTAGTTTAGAAGCCCTTTGAAGTGACTAAAAATCAAAAAGAACTTCTGTAATTACTGTTTAATATTCATGGGGTATACTGGCTTTTGTGTTCCGTTTTTAATTTGCATTAGATTTACTTACTGATAGTCGTTGAAATTCTATCTAGATTTTTTTGAGATCAAAGATTTAATTAAATTTTGTTTTATTTGTTAGTAGTTGCTAACTAATGATTTCCTATTTTATCAACTTTAAAGATATGCAGTAGCGTTGTCGTTAAAAAATATTATGATCCGATATCTATTAAAATACGTATGTACATATAATTAAATAGTTTTTCCAGCTTCACGCCGAATCCCGCATGTAGTATGGTACTCCGTTCTGATTAGGACATTCATGATCCCACTTTCCGTCGAACTCTCGAGACAATGCGTGTTAAGTGGTGGAACTCCATTTTTTTTTCAACGATTAAGATAGTGAAAATACATATATTGATCAGTCCAGTCAGCGTTTTCATTGCTACACGTTAGTCTTGGTTATAGCGTACGTTAAGGGCTGTTGTCGTTTTGTTTCCCATTTTAGTTTCCAATTTTATTTGCATAACTTAAGGTTGGATGAACGATTGCTCATAGAATATTAATTTAGATATTGATAAAAATTTATTTTAATTCCAAAAGAGTACCTCCTCCGAGGAATTCATTATTTTCGAAACGTGGCGTTGAGTTTCGCCACTTGACCCTCAATGTGTCTTTGGGTGACAGAGTTTAGATAAATGAGATGTGAAAGACCTAGGAGTAAAGTAAGAAATTGAAAAAAATAATTGAGCTTTTATTATCATGTATTGTTTGTGGGTGCAGTAATATCCACAATGTATCTTATATAACACAGATTAGATAAATCGTTTCGGGAGCAATCGTAGCGCAGTAGAGCCACATTTTATCATAACGACCCCCTTCGGACAATGAGTGAGGTTAGCCCTTTTTTTTTAATTGTTAACGTTGCGACCATTTAGAATTAATTTTAGCTAATTACAAATGTAACGAATTTGCCTTTTATCTATGTATATACGAGTATTATTAAATTTAACTTTGGCTTAATATAAGTGATTATCCAAGCCGCTTTAAATATTTTTATATCAAGTACCTACGTCTAGAAAACAAATATGTATCAAACTATAATTACATATTTTTACATATAAATCTTTGTTACCATATGTCTCTGTTCTTTGTTATAAGAATTCAGATTTTTAGCTTTTCGCTGTATCCTGCACATAGTGGGGTAGGCAGAGGGAACCTGGGAACCTATTGTTACGACATTGTGTATTTAGTGGTGAAAATTTATGCCGCGTTTTGACTCGTTACCAAAGCAAAAAATTGATAATATACAAGGACAGTTTGAAACATTTACTACCTACACAAAATAAAACATGTATTTCCAACTCGGCTCTGACTAAATGCTAAGAGTATTTCGCTGAGAGACTCCAGGAGCCGCACTCGCCCACAATGCTCGTGACCGCTGGGTTCCGGACGCTGTGACGTTTATCGGATTTTCCCTTATGACAGCGTTTCCTGTGTCAAAGTCGTGCGCTTACATAGATGTGTGGGTGACGTCGTACGTTTACTTTTGAGATTTTGAAATTTGCTTTATTGTACTTTTCAATATAGGGTGTTGTTGGGACTTTTTTACCTTCAATACTTATTTCCCATGAAGCAGAGGAGGCAGAGGTAACCTAGTCTTAAGACACTCTGCTCCCCATTTTCCCCAGAATTCTGAAGACATTGATTATTAAGTGGCGGAACTCAACGCCGGGGTTAGAAAATATTAAATAT
Organism: Heliconius burneyi; assembly: GCA_018247715.1. Taxonomy (NCBI): domain Eukaryota; kingdom Metazoa; phylum Arthropoda; class Insecta; order Lepidoptera; family Nymphalidae; genus Heliconius; species Heliconius burneyi. The sequence continues at coordinate 5,430 of DWGR01000330.1, read as the reverse complement.
TTCATTTTCGCGACTTGGGATCTAACCCACGCGCTTGAGTCCCTGCGCCACGACTGTCCTCAAAATATGATATTAAAATAAAGTTTTTGTTTTTATAAATAAGTCAATTGCCAACCATTGCATATCTTAATCATATACAATTTATAAATATCTTATAATAATATCTAAATTATATTAGAAAAAACACTAGTATCCGTTCTTATTCATTGTTCTCTTTTAATGAAGAAGATAAGCGTGTCGGAAAAAAGGTAATTTTTTAATAATATTTAGTGCGAACTTCGAAAGGGAAGGGTCTGTTGAGAAGTTGCCCAACTCGAGTCTTCCGTGTCGGGTAAGTAGTAGTAGGTATATGAAGAAAATAACATGAATAATGAAATTCTTAGGTCCATATTCAGGTTTTTCTTTCAGGCTTCTGCCATACAAAGTTAATTTATTATTATATACGCTTATGTTAAATATAGAGATGTATTATTACACGTTTTCCGAATTTCCGGTTAGGTACTCATATAAAATTAATGTAAATTAATATATTAATTAATTAATTATTTATATAACATTTAAATTGTAAATCTGATTATTAATAATACATGTTCAAACAGTTAATTAAAGGATACCATCCTCCTCCCCTTTAATTCTTTTTTTTCATGTTTGTTAGTTCAATCTCAACGTTGAGTTCCGCCGATTAACATGCAATACCATGAAAAATTCAGCGAAAAATCATAAATGGAGTGTTCTAACACTAAGTTCCCTCTGCCTTCCCTGCTATGTGCGGGATACAGCGTTAAGCTGATTCTGAGTATGTAAGTATTATAAGTCTAAAATTTATGTTTATAACATTCTACGATAAGGATTACGATTTCTGTCGTCAGCCAGCAGGGTAAATTGTAAGTGAAAACGGTCTGAATGAAACTAGATACAAAGTGCGACCGGCTTTTATATCTCACCCGTTTATCACAAAGAATTTTATTTGTCCTCTCACAGTCATTTTCTTAATGCTATGAGGCAGATATAAATTTTCAGTTGCTGACACACCAAGTGGGTACAAACGTGATGTTTCAATTTTCTATACTTATTTGTTTTTTATTTTTCTTGACGTATACATTTATTTTATATGCAACATATACTTTTGTTTTTTTTACTACAGATTCGATTTTTTTTTCTTTAAGTTACGATCATAACGGTCCTGTACAGAACAAACTATAGTCATAGCAACATTGGACACTTAAAATGTCTCAATTTTTAGTTATTTCCATTTGACCAATACACGGACTGACGACGGACGAAACCACATGTAGAAGCTAGTACTTTTCTATAAAGAAATAAGGTTAATCGTATCCTACACATCACCAACTTAATTGTAGTGAGAAATTACTTCACGAGATTAATGAAACTACAAGTTTTTCTAAAAGGCCAGTAGCTACACGCAAACAAATAAAACCATCCTTTTGATGACACAGCTGACCCAGTCACGTATCTGTTGTCCTTCTAAGGTACAAGACTTACGTGTCCATTAGAAAGATTTCCCTTTGTCCTGATATATTATTTTCTTCTTTTAAGGCGTGATGGAATATCTCATAAAACGTGTCTTTAAATTTTGATAATGTTACCATTTCTGATAGTTTTTGTAAGATGTTTTTTAGCTTTACCCTATATCTTGCATAAAGCAGAATAAGCAGAAGAAACTTGGGAACCTAGTGCTAAAAAATGCCGTTCCCATTAAGATACGCTCGTTCCCCACTTTTCCTCGTATTCCGGAAGCAGGTTTGCGTATGGAGCTCAAAATTTTCAAATGTTCATTTGAAAATATTAAATATTGATCTACGAGTAGAGGAGATATTAAGCCCAAATACATGTCATGTTTACATGCGCACAGTGCATTACGTATGCAACTGCGCTATGACTGGCCTCAAGATAATTTAGAAAAAATATCTTCAAAAGATCAAATGTATCCCTAAAAGTCGTAGGTCAATAGAGCTTAGGAAACCCTACGCTTAAAGTAAATACTGCAAAAATTATATTTATTTATTATCGATAAAAATTAAATGACTGTGTGACTTTGAAATTTAATGACAAACAAACATAAAAACATTCGTGCCTTGTACCTGAATTAAAATGAAATAATTTACTGAATCGTTCAGAAATGTGCGTATACATTTATTATTAGTACAACAAAAATCGTGTATCGTGACGTATTAACTTCTTTCATTCGACTCTAAGCTCCGACATGGTGTGGGCTCAATGAAAAGACTTCCTGAAAGAGGATGTTTGTTTCAATCATGTGTCAATTCTAGTGTATTTACTGACGGCGATAAAATTATTTTTCTTATAAGCATCTATTATAGTGATTGGTTGGCTTCATGTTATTTTGTTTTATTATGTGAACTTTTGATTCACAAAAAAATTTTTCTTTCAGCTTCAAACCTATATCCCACGCACAGCAGACAAAGTTCTTTATATAGGTTTATTTATTTCAGAGAATTCAACGTTTAAATTAATATTGTGTCGAATTTTTGTTTAGAAGTTTAAGCTAAAAGTTTTAATGTAAACAGGCATTTGTAAAACAAATTGATATGTATATTTCTCAAAATTAACTGTCCGTTACGTTAAATCGTTATTGACAGACGATGCACTACCGGTACTACGTATCTATAGGAACCTTGGGTAGTGTAAGGGAGCTGAAATGTTAGGATATGTCATTTCCTTGAGTAGGAATCCAACCCTCAATCTGTCGTGTGAAGTTACTCCACAAACAAAATTACGGATTTGTATTATTAAAATTTTATTGAAGTTGAGGAAGAATATTTTGATAATGGATTACCAGTTAAATGTCTTCATAAATAAGTATAATAAATCTTTTTAATTATTTTTTGTTGTGTTCGTCTAAACAACCTTACTTAATTGGCCTTTAATGCAATTTGAAGTTTGATATATTCGAAGATAGATAAAGCTAAGAAAGATAGCACAAGGAAATATTTTTACTTTAGTTAGCTTATATTTTCAAATATGTTCGAATACTTACTTACTATAGGTCCAGCCAAGAAATAATAATTAAATACACCGAACAAGTGCTAAAACAAAAAATACCTAATTTATATAGTAACTAGATTAACAAATATATAACTTTCAATAATTCTATTTATTATTTTAAAATTTCTTTATTTTCTAGTAATTAGAATATATATTTTTACAATTCCGTAGTTGTGTGTACAGATAAAGTTTTTAAGTTTTGTATTCTTAAATATATTTTTTCCATATTTTATTTTAGTAATGAGTCGTTTGTATTCTGAATTACACGCACGACGTTTCTTCGAGAAATTAATAGGAACAAGAATCATATTCCAAGATGAAATATTAACTACTTTATACGTGGAAATTGAAGCTTTAGAGTTTAACAGCTATCTGAGGTTCGTTTTCACTTAGGTATATAGAGCTGTATATTAAAATCTTTAAAAAAAATGCTTCACGCTGTATCCCGCACAATCAGGGTAGGCAGGGTAGCAGTATGACTGTAAAACAAACTGATTGTGGGTTCAATCCCCACTCGTCATCTTATTAAATTTATATTTCCATTTCTTCGTTCTGGTGCGAAGGAAAGCGCGGCTTTGAGTTCTGCCACTCAACACGCAATGCCTCTACATTTCTGCGGAAAGTGGCGAACGGAGTGTTTTAACACTAGATTCCCACTGGCTACCCTGGCTTCGAGATACGGCGTAAAGGTGATTTATTCGCTGCAGTGTCTCAGCAAGGCGCGGCGTTGACTGTTATGTGCGGGATACAGCGTGAAGCTGAATACTGATATCTAGCAAACTAATGGAAATTTTGATTTTCAAACAAAGACAAATCGTGGAAGAATGGTCTAAAGTGTTGTAGAGTATTAAAATAGACAATACGGGAAACGGCGAGAAGCATAAAAAAATCTAAAACTTAGGCTAATCTATAGCAGGCAACATTCAAAATATTTTAAAAATTCGCTGTATCCGTAGTAAATAAAATATATTGTAAATAAGGTAGACAACACACTATAGCCGCTAAGCTCGACTACAGGCAAGGCTTGACCCGGCCTCAATAAATACATGAGGCAGAAACAAACTTTAGTACAATGCAAATACCTCGTTAGACTTTATTATATGTTGACCGACCGGACGAAATGGCAGTACGATGTTGTATCACAAAGGATTTGTGTATAACTTATAATACTTAGTACATAATCCTACAATATTATTTTGTTGTAGAGGATATACTAACCAGGATTTCTAGAAATATATTTCTGTCAGTATATAAAGAAAAATAATGCAACATGTGCAATCATCATTTGGATAATATTGACTCAAAATGTATCGCAACGCAAGTTAATTAATGGCCGTCCTCCAACCAGGTGGACTGACAACCTTAAGAAGACAGCAGGAATCCGTTGGATTCAAAGGGCGAAGGATAGGACGGAGTGGCGAGCATTAGGGGAGGCCTATGTCCAGCAATGGACATTGAAAGGAATGATAGATGGATAGCATGAATTAAAAGTTATAATAGATATTAAAATTATAAAATGGTATCTTACGAAGTTTACTTATGGATTTTACAATGTAATATTACAGCGAAAGAAAATATTGTTGATATTGTAGTCACGCATTTATTTCTGAAACCCGAGATTCTAGTGTTAGCATACTCCGTTTCCTTTCGTTTCCGGCAAATTCTTCTAGGTGTGAATATCTTCTAGTGGTGAATGGTGGATCTCAACGCTGCACTTGCCTCGTTACCAGAGCGACGACATTAAAACCTTTTTTCCAACCTATAATTGTGTTTACAGATGGATGATTATGCCTTACTCCCAATTTCCAATCCATCTCCACCATTCGTCCCCATAGCTTGAAAAGTAGAGAAAACCTAATTTCAAGAACTCTCCTCAGATTTTAGGCTGCCTTCCAGATTTTGTGTTGAGTGGCAGATATTAGTGAGTGACAGAAATAATATCAGATCAATAATATTTTAATAAAAATATTTTTCAATAGTACCATTTCCAAAATATCTTATAAATAATGACATACTAGTCGATTATTATAATGTATACCATAAATTTTAAGGAATTACATATTTTGAACGTAACTTGAGCACATCGTAAATTTCCCTATCTCTATCGATAGTTAACATCGACAATTTTCATAATATACGTAGTTTGCCGACAGACCAATTATCATTTTTATAGTAATATTACCTATGTACCAATATTACCATAGGACACCATAATTTATACTTTATTTTCGTTCTTTCGCATTTAGAGGAAGATGGTTAATAATAACAATTATGTCTTTTTAGCGTTCGATATAGGATTTATAAGTGGTTTCACGCTTTATTCTCTATAGCGTTGAAGGTAGAGGGAACCTGGTGTCAGGAAATATTCTACGGAACGATGTGCCTACATTCACAACGCCGTGA
>DWGR01000329.1:0-24863 GCA_018247715.1 Heliconius burneyi | reverse complement strand
AGGCCAAGTAATCTCGCCAATAGATATGACTTCCAAGGAAATCGACAGACGTATAGGTCACGCGTGGAAATTATACTGGAGTCAAAAAGAAATAATGAAAAATAAAGAAATTAGCATATTTATTAAAAGAAAACTTTTTGATACCTGTATATTGCCCGTCCTCATATATGGTTGTCAAACTTGGGCCCTCAACAAGAACCATATAAGGAAACTTGAAGCGTGCCAAAAAGCTATGGAAAGGAGTATGGTGGGAAACAAACTTTCGGACAGGATAATAACTGTGGACATAAAAAAATATACAAAAACCAAAGATGTTACTGTAACCGTTAAAAATCTAAAATGGCAGTGGATAGGGCATACTATAAGGGGAAAGGAAAAATGGTCCAAGGCGGTAATGTTTTGGAAGTGTAATTCTTTTTTCTTAAATATCGCTGCAAAATTTGTATTATATGTAAATTTTTTTAATACTGTAGCATGATTGTAATGACTGAATAATTTGCTCAGTTCGAAACTGGATTCTATTGTACCTACGGGTTGTTACCAAGTAAGAAACAATGTATGTTTTTTGTGAGTATTTTGACCTTCATCTATTTCTAAAAATTTCCTTACTAATCGACATGTGTTTAGTTTAGTATTGCTGCTCTTTGCAATGTTATATAAATTGTATTTTTTAAATTCAACATTTTTATGCTATGATGGAGATGTTTTGGTATAACATCAGAAGTAGAAAGAACTATAGGTACTATATATGCTTTTTGTTTCCAAATTCTTGTTATTTCACCCTTTAACTCTTCGTATTTATTTATCTTCACGGTAATTGTTTTTTGGAGGTTATGAGTGTTGGGTAGGGCGATATCTATAAGGTAAGTAATTTAATCTGCTTTGTCTTGCAGTATTATATCTGGCCTGTTATAATGTATACTCCTATCAGTAAGGACAGCTCGGTTGTAATATAATTTGTGAGTAGAATTTTCTAATATGGTTTCAGGGGTGTACTTATAGTAAGTTGGATCAACATTCGTAATAAGTTTGTATTTGTGTGCAAGTTATTGATGTATGATGTTACTAATTTGGTTGTGTCTGTGTGTGTAGTCTGAATGTGTGAGATTGGAACAAGCTCCGGTTATATGTTGAATTGTCTCTGGCTGGGTGGCATCTACGACATTTATCATTTGTGATTTTTGTGTCTTTAATTATATATTTTCTATAATTTTTCGTGATTATAATTTGGTCTTGAATGGCTATTATAAATCCTTCAGTTTCTAGGAATAAGCTACCAACTATAAGCCACATATTTGAACCTATTGAATCTATATGCGCTTATTCCAAATCATGTGGATGTCTTCCATGTCGCACTGTTCTTTTCCAGTTATCTATTTTTTGCGTTTGTGGATCTGTGTTGGGGCTAATTTCTACATTAACTATTTCTTCTAAATTTAATGGTGTGTAATTATGATCACTATCTTTTATGGTTTTATGTATTATGCTATTATTTGATTTGTTAATGAAAAATTTCTGTAATTTATTAAGTTGGTTTTGCCATAAGGTATTGATATTTATAATACCCCTTCCACCATATGGTCTTTTAATGGTTAGTCTTTCTATTGCAGATGTAGGGTGAAGATATTTGTGTTTTGTTAATATAGTACGTATTAGTCTCTCTAAGTGCTCTACATCTGTTTTTGTCCACCTCACTACGCCAAAAGAGTACGTTAAAATTGGGATTGCATATGTATTTATTGCTTTAATGAGATGTTTTCCGGATAATTGTGTTTTACAGATAGCATGTATTCTTTTTTATATTCTGCTGTTAAAATCTGTTTTGTGTTTGTATGGTCCAAACCTTTTAGCTGATTGTATCCTAAATACTTGTAAAAATCGTGAGATTCAAGGGCTGTGATAATATTATTTTCATTTATTGAATAATTACCCGGTTGGATTTTTCCTTTAGTTATATGTAGAGTTTTACATTTATCTAGGCCAAATTGCATTTGTATGTCGTTGCTTAACTCTGCAGTTATATCTATTAGCTTCTTCATATCTTTATTTGTTTTAGCATATAGTTTTAGGTAGTCCATATAAATAAGATGCGATATTAGGGAGTCTTATATGCGAGAATTAAAATGATATCCTACTTGGCTGTTCTTTAATATACTCGATAGAGAATTCAAAGCAAGACAGAACCATAAGGGACTCAAGGAATCTCCTTGATAGATTCCTTTCTTAATAAAAATGTGTCTCGTTTTAACAGTGTGGTTACTATGATGAAGCTGCGAAGTGGTTTTCCAGTGGGACATGATACTATTTAAGAATTCAATGACTGTTGGATTTAATTTATATAATGTCAAAAGCTTTCTTATAATCTATATAAGTACAATGTAGATATCTATTTTTTGCTGTAGCATGCTCGTGAATGATGGAATCTGTAATGAGTTGTTTCTTTGCATCCCATATGGCCTTCCATCATCCTTTTTGTTCTTCCGCTACTATATTATACTTTTCTATATGTGTGGTAATTTTAGATGTTATAACTGAAGTTAAAATTTTATAGGTTGTAGGTAAGCATGTTATGGGTCTATATTGTGCAGGGTCTGAAGAAAACTTGCCTTTCGGTATCATATACGTAATTCCAGTCGCCATAAAATTGGGTATATCCTGCTTTTTAAAAATGATATCTGTCAAACTTCTCGCAATTGCTTTATTAAATATAGTTAATTTTTTATACCAAAAGTTGTGTACTTTATCCACACAAGGTGATTTCCAACTATGGAGTTTAGCAGTAATTTTGAATATTTCGGCTTCAGTTATTTCAGTAAAATTCATTTCATCTATTGTTTTATATTTATTTATGCCTTCTAATATCCATTCAGCATTTTCATTGTGTTTTGACTCCTGCTCCCATATGTTCGACCAATACGTAACTAACTGTTTTTCTGTAGGAATACTCTCGTTATTACTATCTTGGCATAAATAATTAGATCTTAAAAGTTGTCTATAAAAAGATTTTTCCCTTGTTATAAATAGAATATTATCATCTTTACGTTTCTGTGCTTTAATGTATCTCTTAAGTCTGTGGGACTTAAGAGCTAATTTTTGTTTAAGTGTATCCAGAAATTCTTCTACATTTTTATTGTCATTTTCATGTTTAGTATGTAGCTTTGTGTTACGGAAAATTTTCATGACTCTTTTAACAGATCTATTATTACTAATATATTGCGTGAGACGGCCAAAATCTGCTCTAAGCTTTTGTATACTTTTTTCTAATCTTATTTGCCATGGCGGCTTACTTTTATATTTCTTTCTTGGTTCTGCATCTATGTTCTGTATGATTTTATAACCTAATTCTTCTCCTATCACTAAAGTTGTGCAATATATTAGTGTATGTATATCTATTAGTTGAGTGTCTTCAGAATTATAATTACTTAATATTATTGAATTAAATATTTTTATCAGTTCAGTAAGTTCTTGGCTATATTTTAATTTTGGTAAATTTGGTTTAGTTGTTGGGTCTGATCCAGAAAAAAGATTAAGTTTAGTTGTTAGTTTTTCTTTTAAATTTTGAATATTTGTTTCAGTCACATCTGTAGGTACTATTAGAGTTTCCATTTCATTTTCTAATAAACAAGTTAAGGTTTCAGTTTGCGTATAAGTTTGTGTTGCTTGGTTTATAAAAGTATTTTGTATTTGTTGGTCGACTTGGTATTGTGTAGTTGGTGTATTTGATAATGTTAAAAGACTCTGGGTTTGATTTCAATCAATATTTTCCACCTCAATCTCATCTAATTCTAGTTGTTTTTTAACTTCTTTTTTTATTTGATTCAACAACTCCATCGGCAGTAGTTTGTTTCTAAGGATTGTTCTCATTTGATCAGATACTCTTTGCTCAGAAACATGGATGTAAGGATATTTTTGACTGAACATTTCGTGTAGGCGTTGTCTATATGTTGTGAAATCTGTTTCTAACTTAGTGATTTGGTAATAGGTACGCATAATAAAAATGTTTACTTCAGAACTCCATTTCATGCGTACTCTTGCTTTCCCAGCTTTGGTGGACGCGGGCAAAAAGGCATTTGCCTCCCGCGCAACACTCAAAATTGGTATGTGTTCAACTGTATGAGTTGAAGAAGGTGATGATGGTATAGAAGGTAGATAAGAATCACTACTTGAGCTATATGATTCTATGGGACTATTGCTTAGGGTGGTATATTCGGCTGTAGTATATTTGTCGGTGGGAGCCCGCCTGTTCGACTCCAGACCGCTGACGGTTCGCATGCTGAAACACCCAGCGTCAGCTCCAGGTATACCCCGACGATCACCCTCGGGAAGCGGTCCTCTCAGTTTTCTTTTTAGACGTGTCTCCATATTTATAGGTTACCTTTGCCTTGTTGGCCATGTAAGTTTCGTCAGTACACGTTACCGCCCCCCACGTTAGCAAGGTGTTCAGCTAGGACGTAAGGTAGGATTTTGGGGGGCTTATTATTATTATTATATTATTATTACATGTAATACTTGTGATAACTAAGAATGTGGATTGAATCATATGCTTTTCTGTAGTCGATGTACATAGTAAAAATATATTTTTTCTTTTGTTGAGCTTGTTTTAATATTACAGAATCTACTATTAATTGCTCTTTAATACCAATACCAAAAACTGTGTATAAAGTCGGATCCAGGGGCCTTCCAATTACTTAACTTTTCTATTGTTAATTGCAACATGTCAAGAGTTATTTTATCTTATTTCATATCTGTTTTAATCTGATTTTGCATTTGTTCATAATTAATCCAATTCGAACTGAAATTATGCTCAACGGGATTTTCCCAGATTGAGGTCCAATATTTATAAAAATCATCTGCTGTCGGTGCGATTTGTACTGAATTTTCATTATAATTTTTTGTAGAATTTTTTAGATTCCTATAAAACTGTTTTTCGTTAGATATAAACTGATTATTTTGAGTTTTACGCAATGTACATATTTTATATCTTTGTTATCTACTCTTTGTTAGTGTAAGTTTTTGTTTAAGAGTGTCAAGAAAATGGAACAGTTCTGTATTTGGTGCTTCGTGCGTAGAATGTTTTTTGTAATTACTTTTTATTAAATTTACATGAATTACTTTCTTACTTCTATTACCTTTTATGAATTGTGTCAATCGAGTTATTTTAGTTCTCAAATCTTCTACTTTTTTCTCGAGTCGGGTCTGTCATTTTAGTTTCTTTATTTTAGATTTTGTAACTGCGACATATGGTGTAGTTCTTAATTTAGCGCCATTCATTTTTGCTGCCGTCCATGCAGCACAATATATCGTGGTTTGAAATGTTTGAAAAGTTGTATTTTTATTAATATATTCTGGTAACAATATTGTGTTTATATATTCTATTATTTGCGCCAATCTTTTTGATGATCTCTGCCCAGGTATGTGGTTTCTTTTAGTGGGTTCAGTATTCATGAAGTACGCCAAACATTCATTAAATGTGTTGTCTATTTCCATATTTCTTTCTAAACTTGGTTGATCCGAATTTTTTTTCAGATTGATAATTCTGACTTCTATTTGTAATTGTTCAGCTATTTTAATTTTAATATCTTCAATTTTTTCTGTGGATAAAAGTTTATTTTTGACGATCGATCTCCTCTGGTCTGCGGAAATCTGGTAAAAAAGTTTTGGTGGACGTATTTTCTGTAAGCTGTCTTATTCGTTTCTAAACGTGTTATTTTAAAGTATGCTTCATTTCATACGTTGCCCATCCTGTGAATTAAATATGTTATTATTTGTTTGAATCTGTTGGTCTGTACTAATTATGTTTTCTAGTTCTCTTTTTACTTCTTGATACATTTTGTCTAATATATTTTGTGGCAATAATTTATTGCGTACTATAGCCCTTCTTTAATCTCCAACACGTTGACGGGTTACTTTCATATGCGGATATTTTTCGATGAATTCGGTATATAACGGTAGAAGGTAGGTGTTAGTATGAGTTTCTAGAAATGTAAGATGTAAATATGTACGTAGGATAAATTCATTCATTTCTCTACTCCATTTATTGCGTACTTTAGGGATCATGAAGATGGGTACAGATATATTGGCATTAGCCTCCTGTACAACATACTTCAAAATTATTATTATTATTACTTTTTCGGTTATAAAGTTGTATTTGGACGCTAAATTTTGATGCATAATGGCCGCTACTTGGTCGTGACGATGTTTGTAGTCGCTCTGGGCTATAGATTTACAGGCGCCGGTTATGTGCTGTATTATTTCTGAACTACTGTGGCAATGTCTGCAGCTATCTAAAATGTTTGGTCTTCGGATTATATATTTCAAATAATTCTTTGTTTCTATTACTAAGTCTTGTATGGCAAGAATAAAGCCTTCTGTCTCAGAGAAAAGATCACCTCGCTTCAGCCAAAACTAGTTGTTGTCTTCTCTCTCACCCCCTAGAGGGGAGAGGGGGTACGGCGACAGAGCGTGAGCTCTTTGGCCGTTGGTTCTTCCTAGCTATTACTATAGCCGCGTAGTTTGGTAATGGAGAGAGTCCATTGGTGTTGGGAGTGGAGTTGATAAGGGGAGGGTCTATGGAGAGGAGTGAGCATGTGTTACCAGGGCGGTCTGCCCAGCCAGGTGAGACCCTTGGTTACCCAAGGGAGGCCCAGCTTAGGCGACCAGCGACCGTTGGTGACGCTCAGGAGTCGGGTGTTGGGATGAGGCTTCTATCGCTTCAGCCAAGCATTCGACGCAATTAAGTCGACATGTGGTTGTAAGTGTAAGTCATGGAGATTTCTGGTTCCATTCTGTTATTTTATTACTGTTTAGAGTTATATTTTCATTGATTTGCTTATTTCTATCTTGAAGGTTGGTGTCAAGTGTTTGTCAGCTGTTACTATGAATTTGTGCAAAATTGATTTATCTGATTGTACATAAAAAAAAATCCTTATTGATGTGATTTAGCTGTTCTGTAAATTGGTAATATCAATAATACCTCTGCTTTTTTCTGCCCTGGGGAGAGCAAGCCGTTGTACCATGATCGTGGATGATGTTTACGCTGCTTTGTCATGGTGGTATTTATACTCCGTTGCAATTTTGTTAAATCAGTGTGCGACCACGTTGGCGTGGGATCAACAATATAGGAGGGTATGTAAAGAAGAAGTGCTTAGCTAACTAAGCAACTGCTTCGAATTCACGGTAGAATATGAAAGTGTACCCGCGGCTTCGAAAAAATGCAGAGTGATGCACCTTCGTGGGGTTTTAGTGAGTAGGATGCAGGAGCATGAGTCTCACATAATCCGCATCGCATTTTACCCGGCATGCGGATACCCGTAACAGGGTTTCCCCACGGGAAAAAAAAAGTGTGCGACCACGTTATTATCCCAAATGAGTATGTGAGTATTGGAATTGCAAAGGAATTAATGGCTTTTATTATGTTGCTAGAATTAAGATATGTTTTTAATATTGAGGAAAGTCTGTGTTTAAATTTACGAGTAAGTTCTAATTTTATATATTTTTGGTTAATTGCGATCTTGTGGAAATCCTAAATATTTATATGAGCTATTATGATCTAATGATTCTATCGTTTCTCCTGTACTTAAAAATAGTTGTTAAGTGTAGTTTTCCCTCGCTAAATGAGAATGTTTTACATTTTTCTATACCGAATCCCATGTTAATATCTTTGGAAAATATCTGTGCTATATCTGCTAATTTGTATAAGGAAACAATATTACTGCTATATAATTTTATATCATCCATGTAACTGGACTGTCAGTTTTCATACCGCAGTCTATGCTATTTAACATATATGAAAGTGGGTTTAACGCAAGGCAAAACCAAAGGGGACTAAGGACGTAACGTAACGTCCTTTTAGACTCCGATGACGTCGACGGAATCGACGAACTCGACTCGATCGCGTCTCGGCGCACTCGGGCCCTGCGGTTAGGGACCGTTAGCCCCCTTAGATTAGTCTAATTCGTCCCCAGTCGCGGCTTCATGTCGTGGCTGGTTTGCTTAGCAATGTTAAGTGAAATCCTAGTCCGTTCGACGGCCGCAACGACGCCGACGTACGAGTGCCGCAGGGGGCGCCCTTACAGTCGTCGACTTCCTCACAGGCAGCCACTTAGTGCTTGCATTTTTTCAGGGACAGAATACCTTCTTCCCTACCCAACCGGTGTCGCTGTAAAAGCCAATAGGGCTAACAGCATTAACCTCATATTCGAAAAAAAAATATTATACATTCTAGACAGACTGACGGAAGGACGGACAATAAAGAGATCTTATAAGTGTTTCTTTTTTTTTCTTAAAAATTAAGATACCATAAAAAGAAACAAATTATCTATGATTTAAAAATTTAATTTATTTTTTCAAATATACAGGTAAAAATACGTAATAATGTTTTTTATTTATTTCCTATATATATTCATATAACACATCGTTCAATAATGTGTGTGACTAACTAATTAAAACACATTTTTTTGCCAAAATTCGTTTTTATTCATCAACATAGTCCCCTTTTAGAGAGATACAATCATTCCAACGCTTTTCCAATCTTTTAATACCGCCTTTGTAGAACGATTTTTCTTTGCCTTCAAAATAGGCTTCAGTTTCAGCGATGACTTTCTCATTTGAGCCAAATCTCTTACCACGTAGCATCCTTTTGAGATCTGTGAAGAACCAGTAGTCGCTGGGGGCCAGATCTGGAGAATACGGTGGGTGCCGCAGCAATTCGTAGCCCAATTCATGCATTTTTGCCATCGTTTTCATCGACTTGTGACACGGTGCATTGTCTTGGTGAAACAGCACTTTTTTCTTCTTCAAATGGGGCCGCTTTTCATTGATTTCATCCTTCAAACGTTCCAACAAGGCTATATAATAATCGCTGTTGATGGTCTGACTCTTTTCGAGGATATCAACGAATATTATACCATGAGCATCCCAAAATACAGAGGCCATAATCTTGTCAGCCGATGTTTGTGCCTTTGGAAGCTTTGGGCGACTTTCACCGGTTGCATGCCACTCAGCAGACTGCCGATTGGACTCCGGAGTGTAATGGTGGATCCATGTTTCATCCATTGTGATGTGCCGAGGCATAAATTCCGATTTATTACGCTTAAAATTTTCCAAACAAGCCTTTGAATCTTCGATTCGTTGTTGTTTTTGCTCCGGTGTGAGCAAACGCGGCATCCATTTGGAAAACACCTTTTTCATACCCAAATGTTCGTGTATTATGGTGTGTACACTGCCTGCTGATATCTTTAGGATGTCAGCTATCTCAAGCAACTTCACTTTGCGATCGCCCATAATAATTTTCAGTGTTTTTTCAACGTTTTCCGGAATAACAGCGTCATTTGGCCGTCCAGTAGATGGAAAGTCATCGGTGTCTGTACGACCACGTTTGAATTCGGCATACCAATAACAAATGGTTCTTTTTGATGAAGCAGTGTCCGAAAAATGTTTTTCAAGCCATTCCAGGCATTGAACAGTATTTTTTTTTCATTAAAAAGCAATGAAAAATCAACACACGAAATTCCTTTGAATTTTTTTTTCAAAACTCAAAAGTAGCGTCACTTAAAGCACTGTAACTTGTAAGCTAATGGTCGGATTGACATATAATTGACATTAACAGTTAACTTAAAAAGCTTCACACTTTCGAGAAAAAATATTGATTTGGTATTAGTGGAACCATTATGTGTTAGTCACACACATTATTGAACGAAGTAATATCACAATATGTTCCAAAAATGTGCTTTTATTATAATAACAATCGTGAAAAAATAAGATTTTTTTTAAATATTTGTAAATATTTAATTTACAAAAAATGGTGGAAAAGATATGTAAATTTTTTAATACATGAATATTTTTCTACTGAAAAGTTTTAAGGAAAAAATTATTCTCCAAATCAAGGCTGTTGACTGTAAGCGTGACGCGGTGGTGGGTTCGATTCCCACTTGGGGGAATGACATTATCATTTTGTCGCTTTGGTAAAGGACTTTTTTAGCTTCACGCTTTCCGCATATTGCAGAGGGCACCTAATGTTAACACATTTAAAATTTGTGGAGTGTGTTAACATTAGGTTCCCTCTGCAATATGCGGAAAGCGTGAAGCTAAAAAATTCCTTTACCTAATTATTAATAATAATTATTTTGAGCCTTTAATAACATGTTTTCTAAGTAATTATTAGAAAATAATAAATTGCCAAAGAAAATTAAACCTTATTACCCGACTTTTTAACAAATTTTAACAAAAAAAAAAGATCTAAAGATCTATCTATCTTTTTAAAAAGATCTATAATTACAAGAAACCTTTTTAAACATAATCATACACAGATTTTTAAACCTTATTACAGGTTCTACAATATTGGACGCATGTTCAAATTTTTAAAACGGATTTTTATAATTTTTTATAAAACATTTTGTGTCCATTTTTATTCTTCTTTTCACGGTACATATGGAAAAATTTGAGTGACACGACCGATTGCCCTGCAAAAGATAATTATTTTGTTTAGAAAACATAAAATTTATATATAAATAATGTAGCGAGATTTGAACCCGTTCTCCTTGGAAGCGTACCGTCCAATCGCTCTGACCAACTAAGCCATATTCTCATTGGGTTACGTTGAAATTCTTATATTCTTGTTACAACTTATTCTTATTGCTAGCGTCTCTATAGGTTGATTTTTACAACTTTCCGCTACTAAAGACTCTTTTTCTTTCCTAAGTATGGAATAACAATTTTTTACAATGTAAAAACATATTGAGGCCGCCGTGGCGCATCGACACATGGGTGTGATTGTAACGCCACGGTTGTGGGTTCGATCCCCACTCGAGGAAATGAAATATTTATTTACGTTTATATTTTCATTTCTTCGCTCTGGTGTCAAGGAAAAGTGCGGCGTTGAGTTCTACCACTCAACACGCAATGCCCTAGAATTCGGCAGAAAGTGGAGAACGGAGTGTCTTAACACTAGGTTCCCTCTGCCTACCCTGCTGTGTGCGGGATACAGCGTAAAGCTGATTTTCTTTTTTTTAAAATATATTATTTATTGTAGGGGTAGGGTTGCCTGCGTCCGTAGGAGTACACTCGAAAAATCGAATCCCTACACTGACCCCTGGGTAGTGCGAATCGGGCAACATTCTGGTGGGAGGTTATTAGTTGAGGCTGGTTACCACCCACCTGACAAAGTCGTGTCGTGAAACGGCCTAGTCGTGTTTCGGCATAATGTTAGGTGAAACCGGATGGGAACGCCGGGTCAGAATAGTAGTGTTGTTTGTAGACCGTGTAAGTTTCACACACAGATCGTCGCAGACTGGAGGCTGATCATGGAGGGTAGCGGTATCCGAGGCACGGTTCACCGCTGGCCGACCGCAGGTAGTACGCCTAAGTAGTGAGCTAGCCACTCGTAAAAGGCTGCCCCGCCAACTAGCGAAAAATCTCACAGATGCACCATCGTGCCGGTCGACGACGGGATGAGAGGGCCCGATAGACATTTTTGAGGGGGCTCGGGCGTCGCCGTAGTCTCCAGATCAGTCTACTAATGATGTTTGCGTTTCTTGTGTGTGTTTCTCGGGTTAAACATTGTATAACGCCTCGTTCTACTGCCGACTTCCCGTACCAATAACACTCTTAACATTATGAAAAACAGTAAATTGAAAAAAGTTTCACAGCGGTTGCACTCCCTCTCTCTTAAAGTGCAACTTGGCAATATTCGAGGGTTGCACTCGCAAGCTTGCCTTAAAGTTAAATCTTACCCAGATGGTCCAAGGTGCAACACGTGTACCTGATGTTGAATCGCATACCTCCTATTGTTTAGATCTCTTGCTGTCAACTGAACCAGACCGCTACTCAGTGTCTATTTCACTACCATTGGGTGGATCTGACTACTGCTTGGTGAAATCTATGTCGATATACTCTCCGCCCGACCCCATTCAAATAGGAAATCGGCGAGTATGGCGATTCAAGTCAGCGGACTGGGATGAAAGTCGGTCCTTTTTTGCTACTTATCCTTGGCAATCTGTGTGCTTCTCCACCAATGATCTCACAGTTTGTGCGGAGGCTGTAACAGATGTGCTACGTGTGGGTATGGAATATTATATTCCATTCTCCGACGTGCCTCTGTCAAGCAAAACCCGCCCTTGGTTCGGGCCCGAATGTAAACACGCCAAAGCGCTAAAACAACAGGCTTTTTGAACCTGGGATGAAGCTCGTAACCGCAAGGTAATGCAGAAGGCTCGCCTTAATCACATAAGGCGTGAAGGCAGCAAACTTGCGTCGTACCCAGCAGGTAGTAAAATTTTTTGGGCCCTATCAAAATCGGTTGAAGCAGACTTCGCTCGCCCTTCACTTACTCCACTACTGAAACCCGATGGGTCATTAGCTCACACTACCGAAGAGAAAGCAAACTTGTTTGCATCGCAATTTGCAGAATCTTCTCGTCTAGACGCAGGTGGCGCAGTACCTCCAATACCACCAAATTGTGACACCCTAATGAGTAATATACACATTCACCAAAAGGAGGTGCGCCAAGTTCTGCGGTGTCTTGACGTGAACAAGGCTAGTGGTCATGATGGTATATCAGCCATTATGTTGAGGAGTTGTGCCGCTGAGTTGACTCCGGTTTTAACACGCCTTTTTCAACTTTCTTTTACGATTGGACAAGTTCCTTAACTCTGGAAGCTTGCCAATGTGCAACCAGTGCCCAAAAAGGGCAGTCGCGCCGACCCTGCCAATTACAAGCCAATCTCAATCACGTCCATAATCTGTAAATTCATGGAACGTTTTCTGAATAATAAACTCTTGGCATACCTAGAAACAAACAGTCTTCTCAGTGATCGCCAGCCCATATGGCTTTCGGCGTAACCGGTCTACTGGGGATTTTCTAGCGTAGGTCACTCATTTCTGGAGTGAGGCTATTGAGAGGCATAGTGAGGCAATAGCCGTTTCTCTTGACATCTCAAAGGCTTTCGACAGGGTTTGGCATGATAGCCTTATTGGAAAGTTACCAACATATGGTTTGCCCGTTGACTTATGTTCTTGGTTATCAGACTTATTGAGGGACCGATCTATACGTGTAGACGTGGATGGCTACTCGTCCGATATAATGCATGTTAATGCCGGTGTTCCTCAAGGGTCAGTGCTCTCTGCAACTCTATTCCTGCTCCATATAAATGATTTACTCATTCCTGGAATACTTGGGTACGCAGATGACGGCGCTGTTGTAGAACGCTACATATCCAAAGCAACTGCAAGTGAGCCTGAAATACAATCGCATAGGGATATTATGGTTGAACCCCTTAATAAGAACCTCAAGACAGTCTCCGATAGGGGAGATGCCAATTTGGTCAGATTTAATGCCACTAAAACCCAGGCGTCTGTTCACCGCGAAGAAAAGGCTGTCGGAATTATGTAATTATATAATAAAATGTGTCGGTCCCGTTATGCGACCACCTCGACCTTCTTGACATTACTCTCTCATCAACTCTTAGCTTTGGATATTACATTGAAACCAGAGCTCAATTGGCCGCTAAGAAACTTGGCGTCCTCTCCAATGTGAGACAGTAATTTACACCTCAACATCTTCTCACACCGTATAAAGCACAAATTAGAGCATGTATGGAGTACTGCTCTCATTTGTGGGACGGCTCTGCCAAGTACCAATTACAGACTTTGGAGTCAGTTGAGAGACGAGCCAGAAGGCTAATCAAAGACAAGATCCTTGTTAATACTCAACTGCAGAGCCTTAGCCACCGGGGTAGGGTTGCATCATTGTCTGTATTTTACCGCATACATTTCAGAGAGTGTGCCTTAGATTTGCATAACCTGATTCCCCCAGCCGCTTTTTATTATAGAACTTCTAGAAGTACAGCTACACGCCATCCGTACATGGTAGAAGTTCCTAATGTGCGAACTAAACGCTTTGAGACCACATTCTTTATCCGCACCGCGAAAGATTGGAACTCATTGCAGGCATCTGTATTTCCTATGACTTTCAATATGGGGGTCTTCAAAAACAGAGTCAACAGGTACTTACTAGGCAAGCGTGCTCCACTGTAGATTGCATCAACGCTCACCAAACTTGATGCGGTCAAACGCTAGCTAATTCAATATAAAAAAATGTGTTAAATAAACATAAGCTCACCTAGTGCCCAACCCCGCGGTGAATAGCAACCTGCGACCCCTGACCAAGTACTCAGGGCATCTCACGAACCTGAACAACACCGAGGCCGCCTCGCCCGCTCGCAGCACGCTGTTGGGGGACATTATACCCTGGATATAAGGAAATAATAAATATTAATTATCAGTAAGCTAGCTTCACCAAACTTATTACAATATTATAGACAAATTGTACAAAATTTTTACATAAATTGAAACATTTAATCTGTTTTATTTAAATGTATAAACTAGTAATACAGTAATATTTATTACAAAAAAGTAAAAAGCTAAAGCTTTATATAAAATAATAATAAAACAGCCTTTTATTTCTTGCTAAATATTTACAAAAAAGTATGCTTCCTTCATCTTGGCATTAATCCCGGCTATTGCCAGGGTCTGCATTCCTGCTCAATCTACTCCACTTTGCACGGTCTTTAGCGTCCTCGGTGGTTAGACAATTGGCTCTCATGTCCTGCGTCACGACATCCAACCAGCGCTTTCTTGGGCGTCCGAGAGGTCGCACTCTAGAGACTGATATAGCAAGGCTTCCGACGTAGTTCTTAGGCCGGCGCGTAACGCGGCCAAACCATTTCAGCCGACGCTCTTGGAGCTTATCCGCTACGTCACGGACTCCAAGGCTACGTCGAATGAACGTATTGCGTATGCGGTCAGTCCGCGTTACACCGCACACCCACCTCAGCATCTTGATTTCCGTGACGCGAAGCTCCTGAGTGTGCCAAGATAGTGCTGGCCAACATTCGCTGCCGTATAAAAGAACCAGTCGGGTGATGCTCTTGTATGTATATCAGACCCTTGAGTTTGGGCGGTATCCTGCGATTGCAGACCAAACCAGTGACCTCCCACCATTTAGCCCAGGCAGCGCTTATCTGATTATAGACATCGTGATCAATGACTCCACACTCGTGCATAACGGATCCAAGGTACCTGAACTTTTCCGACTTAACGGTTGGTTTAGGATCGATATGGATAGTGCCCGAGTCCGGGCTACTGCAGGCCATGTACTCGATCTTCGACACATTTAGTTTAAGACCGCCGTTCTCAAGCGTACCCTTCCACAAGTTCACTTTACGCTCCAGCGTCAGTCGGTTCTCGTCAATGAGTGCTATATCATCGGCATACATCATCAGCCATGGAGGCTGGTCTTGGATGTTAG
Organism: Heliconius burneyi; assembly: GCA_018247715.1. Taxonomy (NCBI): domain Eukaryota; kingdom Metazoa; phylum Arthropoda; class Insecta; order Lepidoptera; family Nymphalidae; genus Heliconius; species Heliconius burneyi. The sequence goes on along the minus strand of DWGR01000329.1, from coordinate 9,559 downwards.
CCGAGACATTATCGAGCACCTCATTGAATAAGAACGGACTAAGAGCCGAGCCCTGGTGAACCCCTACTGTAATCTGGAAGGGTTGGAAGGGTGAAGGGGAAGGGTCATAGAACCGAAATCGTGATACATGTCTCTGACAATCTCAATATAAGCCTCAGGGATCCCTTTGGATCGCAATGCCCACCAGATGCACTGACGAGGCTTACAGTCAAAGGCCTTCTGCAGATCTAAAAAGCTCACATGCGGAGTTCTCTTTTTTTCCCTGTACGCCTCCACCAATGTTCTGAGGGCGAAAATGGCGTCTATAGTACCCAATCCTCGCTGAAATCCATATTGACACTCAGATATAGTACACTCGCGGCGGAGCCTGAGGTCGATCATGCGCTCGAAGAGCTTCATAGCATGAATCATAAGCTTAATGCCCCTATAACTACCACAGTCTTGAACAGTTCTCCTTCCCTTGTAAATAGGGGTAATGAAGCTTAGCCGCCACTGGGGTGGCATCTTTCCAGTGTTCAAGATATAGTTAAAAAGATCAGTAAGCATGAGCACACCAAGAGAGCCCAACGATTTCCACGCTTCGATCGGAATGTCGTCAGGTCCCACTGCTTTTCCGTTCTTCATGCGAAGGCAAATACGAGTTTCGTCAAGAGTTATTGGGGGCATAAGTCCAAGGTTAGGCGGTGGGTCGTGATGAAGACTGCCTGGTTGAATACTCAATTCAACAACTCCTGAAAATAGCTTCTCCACCTCTCCTTCACAGAGGCATGAGAATCCCTGACGCAAAGATATTTTGCGATATCTTGAGGCGCTTTATCCCGGGATCGTGCCAGCTTGTAAATGAGCTTCTGCCCCTCCATAGTTTCAAGTTTATCATACAATGGTGACAAACTCTCACTGCGGGCTCTGGCTACAGCTCTTTTACCGGCACGTTTAGCTACTATATACTCCAGTCTGTCTTCAGGAGAGTTAGATTGCTGCCACTTCTTAAAGGCAGCCTTCTTTTCACGGGTCACCTCATGCACCTTGTCATTCCACCACCATGTCTCCCTGTCCATGACACGCCCCCCCTTAGAAAGAAATCGCCTGCCCGCCGCAATGATTGCCGACTGCGCGCGATCCCAAGCATCCTGAGCAGTTTCTTCTTCTTCTGAGTACTTTCTTCTTCGGAATGACGATAAAGTCCATGACAAGACGGCGATGTTGGGCCGTTAGGCTTTCTCCCTGCCCATACGACACCGTCTGGTCAGTAAGTAGTCAATTTGAGTTGAGTGGGACCCGCTCTTATACGTGATAATGCGCTGAGGATTCTTCTGGAAGAACGTATTCACGGCCTCTGGTGAAATATTATTAAAATATAAAGTATTAATCAGTTGGTCATCTTGGACCGGTCGCGATTACACACTAAACGTGGAAAATCATAACCACCAATTAAATAATTCGATAATTTTTTTTTGTGAATAAAATTAATTCGGGGAAAAAGAGTCGTTTTTTTATAAAAAAAAGACTGCTTCAAAAAGCTCCATAACATAATATATGACAAAGAGATTATATACGTGTATACTAACAACAAACGCCTCTTTTATTTTTAAAATTTAATTTAACTCGGAAAGTACACAATCATTATACACAACCATTTTTCAAACCGCACCCACCAAAATAAAAAAATGAAAGCTAACCTCTATAATAGCTGTTTGCCTCACATTCCCCACGTGTACGGAGCACTGGAACCCAGGGGAGATGCACGTGGAGTGTCTCAGGACGTGCACTGACGCCTGTTATATAGTAAAGTAAAATATCTGATATTCATTAAAGGCCGTCGTTTCATAGCGGCACGAGACGGATGTGTTTAAATCCCAATGTGGGTACTGAAATATTTATTAATATTTTCATTAATTCGCCCTGATGTTGAGACAAAGCACGACGCAATACCTTAAGAATTCAGCGGTAAGTGGGAACAAAAACTTTTAATGGGGAACAGATTGCCTTAAGTCTAGGTTCCCTCTACCTAACATACACTGCTGTGTGCGAGATACACCTTGTAACTTAAAGAATGAGTGCACTCCATACACCCACCCGCACATTTAAGTTTATCAACTAAGTAATATGTTGAAGTTGCCGTTGATCCACAATTATAAAAATGGTTACGAACCCTCGGGCGACCCCGACTTGCACTTGACCTGTTTTTTTTTTAAAGACAGGACAGATCTCATATATTTTTTTAAATTTAATTTGTATTTAAATATCATGATAAAGCGATAGTAAACATTTGAAAAAAAAATAACAACCTTACCTGAAAATAAATACAACCACGCGGATCATTGGGGTCCTCGAGAAACACCAAATCATCACACACGCACTTCGTAGTTTCCATTCTCTCCTCGTATCTCCCCGTTTTAGATATGAACCGGCTACCCTTGTACAAGTTAGGATCGTTAACATCGATTACTTTAGTCAGGTTGTTTTGTACATTTACTATATCTTGGAGTATATTTTTGTTTTTAGTATTTTTTTCTTCGGTTACTGATTCTTTTGTCTGGTGGAAAAAATACAAATAAATTCACTGAGTGGTTAAAAGCCCGTATATCAAAATATCTTAAGTTTTACTAGTCAATGTCACCTACATAAATATGTAAATGTGAAGATTAAGGAGGAGTGAAACACTGCAGACGTATTTGTAACAGCTGTTATGAATTTTTATTTATTATTTTTTGTTTATAAGTGTTATTATCAGTATATTATGTTTCTGTGGGTATTTCTGCCAGCAACAGTTTCCTATAATAGTATTACTTCGTTTAACACTTTAAAACGTATTATGGAGTCGATCAAAGAATCTCTGTCTAACTGAGATGTTTAATACAAAGATGAACAACTTCCAGCAAGACTTAAATAAAACTGCTACGCTGATTTCAAATAATTCAATATCGGTGGAATTCAATAACTTTCGCAATTTTATACTTTCTGTGCTCAACACGTTACAAAGTCAAGTGGAGTGCCTTGCGTTAGATTTGGACCGACAAACTATACTTTTTCATGGTGTACCGGAGGGTGCACCATAAAAAAGTATAGTTTGTCGAAAAACCAAAACCAAAAGGAAGAAAATAACACTGCGAGGATCACCGGCCTAATTGCTTAGCACCCGGACTTGCCAAATTTCTCTTCCGCTAGTGTTAAAGACTGTTACCGTTTAGGACACCATACTGAAAGACCTATCGTTTTTAAATTAAGTGATCTTTCTGTGAGCAACAAAGTGTGGTTTGCAAAAACAAAATTTGAAGGTACTGGCGTCACTCTATCCGAGTTTTTAACTACGAGGCAACGCTTCCGCATTGATAAATGCTGGACACGGGATGGAATCATTTACGTAATTATACCTGACGGCACGAGATATCGCATTGAGTCTAAATCTGATCTCAATGCAATATCAGCCCAAATTAAGTCTCATCTAAAAACGGCAGTAGCTTCTAAGAATCCCAAAAAGTCGGCACCGTCACGTATAAAGCGAGCAGTTAAGAAGTAATATACATGTTTTTCGTTTTTAATAATTTCTCTTTAAATTAAAATCTTTTATTTTATTTCCGTAATGTAAATGTTTGTTAACATTACTGATGATACTTGACTTTGATTTGATGTAGCTACAGTTTAAACCTTTTGTAACGTGTATCATAAGTTACCGTTGCTTTATAACTATGGATAAAAATATTTGTTTTTTTTCCGAGAATCATTGTATATTTTTTTTGTTTTGTTTTTTTTTTGTAATGATCATCTCTGTGTTGCGTGAATTTTTTTAATATATATTAAGATGAATGTTGACTTCTTTTTGTTGTTATTATTATAACTTCTCTTTAATTTATAGTGTTATATCTCTCCTTGCAACTGGTGGGTGAGTCAGTCAGTCATACGGCGCATGATATATATTAGAAACTTGCTTATATTATTTTATTTATATTATTATTTTTATTTATAATATTAATATATTATTATTTATTTATTTTTATTGCATATACATAATTATATTACACATAGATACTATATTGTATTGCGTTCATACATATACACAATTTTGTATCAATTAAAATGACTTCTAGTAGAAATTTAAATCTCAGCGACTCCTACGTATTATTTTCCTCCTCTGAAGGTATTAGCAGCAATGATGCAGTTTTTCTAGTATCCCGTCCTAAAATCAACTTTGTGTCAATCTTTTCAGATGTTCTGAAAAACTTTAATCTCGTTCATATTAATGCCGCTATTCTAGTATCCGAGTCATGGTTGAAACCATGCCTGCCATCAGTATCTTACACACTTCAGGGTTTCACTTGATTAGGAATGATCGTATTGGAAGGTGTGGTGGTGGTGTTGCCATTTACTTGCGTTCCCATATCCCCTTTTCTATCCTGGATGTTTCCAATGCTATGGGAACCCAAGTGCTGAACATTTATTTATTGAAGCTATTTTTGCTCACACCAACATATTCCTTGGAGTATACTACAATCCTTGCCTCACGATCAATTATTTCACGTCCTTTGAAAATCCTGCTAAATAAATCTGAATATCTTTATAATAACACGCTGCTGATGGGTGATTTTAACACTTGTCTTTAAAGAAATGACTATCGTGCTCATCGTCTGCACTCGTTAGTAACTGGAGAGAATTTAAATATTCTCCCGCTAGCTCCGACTCATAAATTTCCTAACTGCGATCCTTCTCTTCTTCACCTCATAATTGTATCTTCTCCGGACCTCGTTGCAATATATGGGCAATTTTCTGCTCTTGAGTTTCCTTATCACGATCTTTTATATATATCGTATAAATTAAAGCCACCTAAAGCAAAATCAAGAATTCTTCTGCAGCGCAATTTTGGCGGTATAGATCTGGAACGTTTGTGACAAGATGCTTATAACATGGACTGGTCCATAGTTACTAGTGCGCAAACAGTGGACGAACAAGTGTCGCTATTTACATCATTGCTAACACGACTATTTGACACTCACGCACATTGTAGCAAACCCGAGTAACATAAACAGAGATAAGTATATAAATAGCTGTAATCATTGCAATCGAGTTTGTAGGGATAGCCAACGACGCCATATTCATAAGTCAATTATTGAAGAGGTCTGGAATTTTCTTAAATCTCTCGGATTCACAAAATTTAAATGTGCTAAATAAGCACTTCTCTGTTTCGGCTACTATAAATAGTACAAATAAAGCAAACACATTAAATCATCTTCTATCTTCCTCTGCTCCTGACACTGTTCAGTTTTAAATTTTGTCAATTTTCCACAAGTGACGTTAGGAGAAATATCATGGCCGTCAAATCAAATTCTGTTGGATCTGATAGCATCTGTCGGAAGATGAGTATTCCCATCATAGACGTCGTAGCTCCTGTCCTAACTTTCATTTTAAATTCCTCTATCAATTCTTCTAATTTCCCTTCTCCTTGTAAAGACGGTAACATAGTCCCTATACCGAAAAAACTTAATCCGTCTTCCTTTTCTGAATACCATCCAATACCAATACTTCCTTTCTTATCTAAAGTTTTAGAACGCCTTGTCCATCACCAATTGAGCATTTACCTAGTTAATCAAAATTTATTGAATCCATTCTAATCCGGTTTCCGACACAGTCATAGTACGACAACTGCCCTGGTCAAAATAACATGACATGACATTAGAAAAGAAATGGATGACATGACATTAGAAAAGGGATGGATGATCGGATAGTTATTGTAATGGTTTTGTTGGATTTGGCTAAAATCCAACAAAACCATTACGATAACGCCTTCATTACAGTAGACCACAATATCCTCCTTTCCATTCTTATTTCTTTAAACGTATCTCCTGAGGTTGTTGACTGATTTTGAAGTTGTTTGTGTGAGCGCCGGCAGCGCATTCGTTTAGAAGACTAATCTACTAATTGGTCTACTCTAAATGCTCGTGTTGTCTCCACTCCTATTTTCAGTTTTCATTAATAAAATTTGCCATCAAATATTTTCTCTCTACCATCTATATGCAAATGATTTTCAAATTTATGTCACGATATCTCTATCAAACTTATCTCATTCAATTGGATCAATAAATCAAGACCTCGCTCGATTATCAGCATGGAGTAAATGTAATGGTCTTAAGATCGATCCAGCCAAACGCCAATCTATTATTATAGGTAGCCATAAATTATTATCAAAATTAAACATACCTACTTTACAGACTCTAATACTTGATGGAATTCCCATTCATTATGCAAAAAATGTTTCAAATTTTAGTATTACATTAGAAGAGAATTTATGCTGACATCCGCAGGTAAACAAAATTAGTCCAAAGATTTTTGGAGCTGTCGCTTCTCTTCGTAGACTGCGAAACTTCCTACCTATACCTACTAATATTGCACTGGCAAACTCTCTATGACTACCCATTCTTGATTATGCTGATGCTTGCTATTTCGATATTACAGATGAGCACTTAAATAGGCTTGAGCAACTGCAAAATCTTTGTATACGGTTTATTTGGTCAAGCTCAAGTGGCTTCCTATTAGACTTCGCAAGAATACCCATATATTACATCTTCTGTACTGTGTACTGTTTAATCCTTTAACTCCTTCGTACCTAAAAGAATGATTGGAGTTTTTAGGTAATTCCCACGCTCGTTCTCTCCAATCCCAAGAAAATCTTATCGTCAAAATTCCCTCTCATTTCTCTTCCTATTTCACCAACTCCTTAACAGTCATGGCACCTAGACTATGGAATTCCCTTCCTATGAATGTTAGACGCTCTAAGGGCCTAAAACGTTTTAAATCTCTACTAAAAGCTCACTACTTGGCTCTCTAATATCTATTATCTTCATTTATCGTTTTTTTCTTATATTTATTATCATATAAATATTGTTTTTAATTATATATGTATGTGTTTAACATAATGATAATAATTCTATGTATTATATATTTATTAATTAATCTATGCAATATGATATTAGTTTATGTGTACGTATATATAAAGCAAGTACACCGCCTACCGATTTACATACTCCTACCCCTTAAGGTTGCCTGGAAGAGATCTCTTATAGCGATAAGGCCGCCTGCTGTGCATTTTTCTTGTATGATGTATCTTTTCTTACTTATCTTTATTTTGTGGTGTACAATAAAGTATTATATTATTATTAAGTTTTCTTACACACAACTATCGCCTTACGTGCGGCTTCGTCTGTTTATTGTAATATTATAGCCAAAGAATACAAAACCTCTTCTAATTGTAGTTTATGCTTATTCTGGTGTAGTATTTATATGACTGTAAAGTTTCACCTAAATCCGTTCAAAAGTTTCCGAGTTAAAGTGTAAAAAACATCCATCGTCACAAGCTGTCACATTTGATATTTTGATATGGTAGTATTCTTACCTCCTTACAGTCACCTCCGCAGGTTCCCCACACGGGCCTTCCTTTCCTGGGAAGTCTCGGAGGCGCTAGCAACACCATACCAGCTCGAAGTGAGGGCAGCGCGGCGCTTAACCCCAACGAGGCCGAGTGTCCAGCGCGCGCAACTCCACACCGCACGCGGTTACGGTAGATTGTTGATACCGATATGTTTACAAAATCACCGGTATCAAGGGGGCCTGAAATATAATAGAGATAATGGGGACATATATGGAATGAAATTAAATGGATTAACAGGACGGTAGTGGGTTTGATTCCTACTCTTAGCGGAATGACTTTTATTCATTTTCTCTCTTTGGTAAGAATATGAAGCGCGGCGTTGAGTTCAATCACACAACACGCAATATCTCGGAAATTGAACAGAATGCGAGTCTTGTCGCCTTATCCTACTGTATGCAGGATACAGCGTGAAGCGTGAAGTTAATATAAGACATATTGAGGGTATTTGATAATCTAATAGATTGAATCGATCAATATATAGGAGAAAAAAATCTTCACGCATATAGAAGATAGGCAAATGAAATATAGTGTTAAGACAAGTCGTCGGTAAATCGTAAACGTGATAAGTACTGGCAATTTATATTTATGCCCCGCCCGTTCCAATCTAGCGTCTTAAAGACGTCCTCCAAAGCAGCTGTAAGTAGTTTCGTCTCGTGTTATCGTCTCTTCCCCCTGTCTTTGAATTTCCGATATACCCACCATCTGTCAGTTGATACGACTTAGCTCTATTTCAAGTTCTGCCAGGTGTTCGTTCAGCCGCAAAGAGCGACCGTTAAAAGTTGCCAAATGCAGTCGTCCTTTGTGGTACCCTGACGTAACCCGGGGATTCTTAGCACCCCGATTCGCACAGTTCCCATGGCCGGTAGCGTGGCCAGAAATAGTGCGAATACCGGGAACTGGGGGCCCCGTTTTGTAGTTGTCACTTATACAGGGGAAATTGCCTTAGGCACAAAGCCTGGCATGCGGGTTAGTGACCGCAGTAGCTAAAATCTTTTCGCTAATGACGCTGCTGCCAGACATCAGGATTTGAATTTTAGATTTTAACATTTGTATGGTTATGCTGTCATAGTTTCGTTTGTCAGAGCCTTGTTCATAGTCTAGCAGGATGTACCACGTGCAGGTGAGGTTGACAGTTAGGGGCCTGAGATGGTTGATAGCCCCCCCTTTCACCCCAGACTATAACTCACCTATAATCAAAAGAAGACTATAACTGACCTATAATCAATAAAAGACTATAACTCACCTATAATCAGCTGGTCCCCTTCATACAGCTGTCCCTTGGCAAGCAAGCCCCCAACCACGGGGCCGCTGGACTCGCCCACGTGGAATATCTCGTCAATTTGGAACTCACAAGTTTCCTAAATGTTAACAAACATATGTAAAAATATATGTATATTTTAGAGGCCAGTAGCGACGCAGAGTTATAAGAGTATGACTCTTAACGTAACTGATTGTGGATTCAACTTCCACTAGAGGTAATGACATATTTCATTTTTTCACTCTTATATTGAGACATAGTGAGACATAGTATGCGTGTATCGACCCCCCTCAGGTAGTTTTGAAGTATTTGAAGAGAAAATGGAGGATGTTCTTGATAATTTAAGTTTAAGTAGTAAATCTTTAATAGTATGCGGAGACTTTAATGTACATATACTGCAGGTGACAACATTAAACCTTCGTCTCCTGAACTTATTTAAATCATCTAATTTGCTTCATATATTCTCTGAACCAACTCGTATAACGAAAACGTCCGCCACTTGTATAGATAATGTTTTTTGTCACTGTCAGACTGTAGAAAAACAAATTATTACTAATCTAAGCTCGGATCGAAATAAGCGAACAAATAACAATTAGACCAATGACTGTAAGTAAAATCAATCTTTTCAATAGTAAAGTGATAGGAAAAATTGCAAATCTAAAAATAACCGGATCAAATCCGAATCAGTTATATTGCAAAGTTTTTAATGTACTCTCAACAGAGTTTGATAAGATCTTTCAAGTAAAACAAATATATAGATACGCCAAGGAGGCTAGCTCTGATGGAAATATAATAAATGTGTTACCCTTCTATACAGACTGTCTTTATTTTATAAAAGAAAAATGTAAACAAATGTGGAAAGAATACTTTAATAAACTATC
>DWGR01000328.1:0-24918 GCA_018247715.1 Heliconius burneyi | reverse complement strand
AAGTACAATACTTCACTTCCTCGATCGGGAATCGAACCCACAACCCATTGCGTCAGTCATCCCTTGACACACACGACTGGCCGCCGATGCGATCCGATTATACGTGAATAATATAAGTAGGCCGTTGCAGGTCAGTGGGATAATGATTGAATTTGAACACAACGGTTGTGGGTTTGGTTCTCACTCAGGGGGGGCTAATTATTGTTTATACAAAGCGTGGCGTTGAATTTCGCAAGCCCAAAAGGAGATGCAAACAATTTGAAGTTCCGCCCGAATTGTTCTAAGTCATTAAATAACACTTGGTAACCTTCGCGTACACCTTTGTGAAACTAGCAAAACAGATATCTCGGAATTTTTTAAGATTTTTGATAAATTTTAAGTCAATATACATATTAAAATAGGGAAATTATATTAGATCGATGAAATATTTTGTATAAAGTACAAAACAATGGCGTATTGAATCAAGTTTCTTGCTTTTCGTCGATTTATTGTTCTTATTATTATGACGAATCTTTGAGTTGATTGAGCGTAAATTTATTTCGTGTTTTATTCTTTATGCATCTTGTTGTAGGTATATAGTATGACAGGAGGCGTGTACTACTAAAGTAACATTTTATCATACTCTTTGAATTTTAATTGCTTGGAGCCTTGAATTTGAATATTTAGAATATAGTTTATCATGTACATTTAGTCTGGCTCTGAAAGATTACACTTGTATAATAAGGGTCTACCGCTAAAAGTCTTACCGGGACGTTAGAGTATCAACACAAACCCACCAACCTGTCACTCCCTCGCCATTCTAATGCTGCGAGCTAATTAAAGTACCTATTCGAAGCAGACCAATTAAAGATTTATCAGTTCACGTCCTCGATGCCATTGCATTTGAAAGTTCTTTTTTGCTTTGATTTGTAATTTCGTAATATAGTCTTTAAAATAAAACAAATTTTATTTTACTTTCTTGCTATTTTTATATAGTTTTCAGTTAATGAAAAATATATATATCTAATCTTCTTATTTACGGTAAAATAATCTTTTCATTAAAATAATTCTATAAAATAAACAGAAAATTTAATTATACTACATCATACAAAGCTCTGAAGGGCGTTCCGAAAGTCTTTAATAGGGCCTTTTACGGTTTGTATAAATCTGTCAATGTGTTTGTTGTGTTGTTTTTCAATTACTGTTTTTAATTTGTTTGTTTATTCTCATGTAGATTGTATCATAATACCATATAAATTGGGATTTGAATATACAATGACATTTGTTTATGGAGCTATACATATAATAGTTACTAGAGTCCCGCCCGCGGCTTCGTTTTAACTACACGATTATAAATTTAATACACTATACTTTCATGTTCTCTTTATATTTTATGTTTGCACGTATGTAAGTGACTTCTAATGGATATTTTCTACAATTTTAGTATAATGTCTTATAAGGTATATTCATTGTCTTTCACCTTACATATATTTATATATAAGAAATAAAACACTGCTTTGCTAGATGGGTTTGGTAGTTTTTGCGCTATAAGCAAAATATTTTTCTTAGAGCGCTTTGCAATATAGAGACTTAAGCCGAATACAGATTTAAGCCGATATTTATAGGATCAGTTTATATACCGTCTGTCTAGATTATTTGTCTTGAGATTGGGAGATTTAAAAAAATACGAATAATACGAAAAGTGAAAAAGTCTTTCCTAATTATATTTGTAGTCCATTTTATAATAAATGAGCGCGTACACCTTGCGGGTGTAAAATAAAGTTTTACAAGTTGTATTTCCCGTTGAAATTAGTATAGAATCTCCGGTGGATGAGTCTGACTCGCACTTAACCAGTTTTTTTAAAGTAGATTGTAATTAAAAAACTAAAACTTTCACCATGGTCAGCAACTGAAGGCCTTATTTAAAGAAGACTTTTACATGAAGCAAGAAATATTTAAGTTCCTGTACATTATGTGCTCTATAGAAGTGTTTATGTAAAGTTGGAGTGCCCTTTCAAGACGAACAAATGGTCGCTATTTAAGCTTTCCCTTTCAGACGCACCTTGTCAGTAGTTAGGCACACTCTACCACTTTACGCCGGATTATTTGAAACCTTTGTACACAGAAAGTATAAGGCAAGCTTGTGAAGGCAAGATGTTTAACTTAACTGGTTATTACTTAACCTTATATTTCCTCTTTATATATGTAAATTATGTGATAGAAGAACACTAATGGGAGACAATTATTTTTTACTCGTTCTATTTTTAAATCAAGAGCAGAGCATTTGAAAGATTTCCAAGAGAAGCGGATTCAAATCTCGCTACATTAAAATTTTAATACGTTTCAAAAAAAGTAATATAGAAAGATGTTTATTAATTAAATGTTGTTTAATCCTTCTACTTAGTTATAACAATCATATTATTGTAGTTTTTCAGTGTATATACCATATTTTAATTAAATAGAAATTTTGGAAAAGTACGTTCGTGCAAAGTTAAATAATAAAATAGCTTTTTTATCGACTTCACTCATAGTATATTTAGATTTATTTGCAAAAAGAAATTAATTACATTTTTTATTAGTTTAAAAGTGATGTATGTATCTGCATAAGGCTACTGACAAATGTGTTCTGTAGTTACTTACAAATAAATGAATCATACTTTTATTTTTGATGAGTTGTCGATTCGACTGAATTAGATATTTTCATTTTCTCGCTCTGGCAACGAGAGAATGCATATCGTAATATATTTATATGAAATAAATAGTAATTTGTCTCATATTTAAATATTGTTTTTTTTATATTAAACAACATATAAACAAGGAGGAATCGAATCTTTGGATTTTTTAGAATAGATAAAGATCAACAGTACATCATCAGTGTACCATCGAAACAAGTCAATTTTTATCAAAGCTTAATTTAATTTTGAAAGGTCAATCTCATTTGTTATTTTACTCCACAACATTATTTCTTCATACAATATTATTGGTTTTTTGTGTAATTCCATTGTAATCCATTTTCTGCTTTCCCGTGCAAACATGGAACACATTATTATGATAAGTTTCTTCGGGTGCTCATAAATTTACTCGCTCTGTTGAGCATCCGCCCAAGATATATCTAGAGAATATCTCGATTTATATAAAATGACACAGGGAAACAAATTCTACTTGAATACATACAGAGTGTTTTCGTCAGCATCACTTTAAAGGCAACCACAGTTTTAACTACTCTTACAAAGTCTAATACAATTTATTAAAATCTGTGCCTAAACTGTTGACGACTCTTAATTAAATTATTTAGATATGGGCTTAAAATATTTTATCGTATATGCTGTTCCCGTGAAAGGTGCACTGACGCTTCCACCCTGTATATTTGTCTACAGAGTTTATCTCTCCAGTATTATGTAAATGTGTAGAAATAACTATCTGGCGGTCGTGTATTCGTAGAGACGCGAGCCGCAGCAAGTCAAGCAGAATAGGTTATATTAATTAACAAAACAACTAAGTGGTTTAGTGTTAACATTTAGAAATGTTTTTTTACTCAATTAAAAAATCTTACATAGGCTAAAATTAGAATGTACAAAAATAATATCATATATCATATTACTTTATATAATGTTTACCCAATAAAAATAAGAGCGGCTTTTGGAACACTACTCGACTTCTATACAGATACACTTCAAGTGGTCGTTAGTATACTCAGCAGACCAACGTATACGAAATAATAAAAAATACTAGATGAAGCCCGTATTGATATCTATTTTATTGTAATTAATATGTAATATTTTCAGTTTCTTCACATTGGTGTTGACACTTTCCTACGCTGATAAGAGCGGGATCGTAGTTAAGAAAGTATTATGTATGTAGTTACTATACAGTATTTTCTTTCTTTTTTTTATCTTCATGCCGTATCCCGCACATAGCGGGATAGACAGAGGGAACCTAATATTAAGACACTCCATTCCCCACTTTTTGCCGAGTTTTAGAGTATTTGCTTGTTGAGTGGCAAATACTTCACAGTGGCATTTTTGAAGACAAGAAAATCTTTTAATATAAGTAGAATAGTTTATTATATACATATTTATCTAAGATACAGCACACACTTGTTTTACAGCGACACAAGGGAGTGGCTGTAACGCAACGGTTGTGGGTTCGATTCCTACTGGAGGAAATATATATTTATTAACATTTTTATTTTCATTTTTTTGCACTGGTGTCGAAACAAAGATCGGCATTGAGTTCCGCCACATATCACGCAATCGCTCCAAAATTTGGCGGAAAGAGAGGAACACTAGGTTGCTACTAGGTTCATTCTGCTGCGTACAGGTTACGGCGTGAAGCTTATTTTTATAATATATTAAATTGTACAAAATATACTATTTCACATATATAACTGTTTACGTAATCAAACAAGACCATCTATCTCATCTCATAAACTAAGTCTTAGTTACAGCACTAGCGTGACCACGACATCGTATAAGCTGCTATCTGCGGCACCACTGTCTACCATCAGACTGTCACTGCGGGAGCAACTGTGCAATCAATTACTAAGCCGGCTACGTTAAAGGTCTCCCCGGTACTCAAACAATTAGAATTGATGGTATTTCTACTAGCAGACCACTTTCAATTATATTTCAGTGAAAGTTATCTTTGAACTTTTGTAAAGAATTTAAATGTTAAAAAAAATGTAGATTTAAAAAAAATGTTGATTTAATATAAGCTTTCTCATTAAGAAGTCACAAAAAATGTTCCTTACATTTATTAAAAAATAATAGTTTTTTACTATAAAATTCTTTCATGTACATTATTTCATGTTTTACATTTTTATAGAAATTAAAAACGTATCTTGAAAAGAAATGTATCATCATTTCTGTTTAATTTTAAATATAATTATACTAATAATTATAAATTCCTAAGCATTATAGAAGTTTATCGCGCTGCAATAAGAGGAGCTCAGAGAAACGTTTCGCAGTTCAAGCCCAGTTTAAGCTTAAGCTCCTTTATAACGCGTATTAATGTTCATCTCCACGATCCAAGTTCCTCTTCCGGCATAGTTAAAGAAATGATTTTACTAAAGCCACCGAGACCGAAATATACCAAAACTGCAGGAATTCGAAAATAAAATTGTACTTGTATTTTTGTTAGCTCCTCGATCGCTTTTTTTAGTCCCTACTTTCCGGAGGAAATGAAGATGTTGAATATATATTTTTTTCAATCGACTGGAAAGTGAACCCACAGCCGTCGAAATTACAGTGACACGCTTGTGCCACTGCGCCACGACGGCCCAAACGTTGATGCCTTTTAAACAATAAAGATGTGTTTAGTTAGAATTTGAATGTTAATAGATACTCGTATAGACACAAATCGTTTAAAGCTTCATGTGACAAAATTAATGGTATTTCTAAATATTTGTATGACGTACTATAATTTACATTCCCACATAAATTTTCAAGAAAGCAGTTAAACCCTGAATCAAATGCAAAGTATTTAGGGATCACGTTATTACATGTGCCCTTCATCTTCCAACTTGTAACAACGCTTCCGAACTCAAATGACTTTCTCAGACATTAGATGTGGTATTACGTCAAGTATATTATATAACTACATAGTGTATGTATATATTGTGTATAAGCGTGTACTGAGTAACTGTAAACGCAACGGATTGTGGGTTTGATTCCCACTCGAGGAAAGTAAATATTTATTATTATCATTACCTTTCTCTTGTAACGCAAAACGCGGAATTTCGTTCGTTAAAAACTGGACAAAGGAAGTGTATTAGTGGGGCTGGTGTGTTTGTACTAGAGTCCGAGGTTCCCTCTTACCTACTACTGCTATGTGCTGGATATTGCGTGAAGATAAGAACGTGAAAAACAGCACATTTAATAAGACAGTTTATATTACTTTGAATATTTTAAATATATAATGTACATGCGTACTTATTTTATTGTTATCATCTCTTGCATTAAATATACATATTTATAAATGAGGTAAAGAGAGTTTTGAGATAAAAGTGTAAGAAATAAGGAAAGGTAAAAGTTAAGTTATAGAATTTCATTTGAAAATTAAATTAAATTCGAAAACGGCTCCCGACATTTCTAAGAAAAATATTACAATAGAGAAGAATCAATATTAGACGACTAGTGCTTTTAGAGGAACACAAACCGCTCTAATGATTTTCTTGTAATTAAACCTATAGATTGCAAAGTTAGACAATACGCCGGTTTGTTTCATTGTACTCACGATTTTAATGTTTGATTGAGAGAATGTTGTAAAGTTTAGCGAGTTCAGTTCAAATTCGATCGGAGATTAACGACCGACGAGCAGGTTTATTGAAATAGCAAACTTATCGGATCAGTTTGTGAGGATTTTATAGAACTGTTTTTAAGAATCTCATTGAGAGTTCCCAAGAAAAATTGGATAACTTTACTTATGTAAAAAAATTGAGATTCTGATTCTTATAATAACCGATGGCATTTTTTATTTATCTTCACGCTATATCCCGTATTATAGCAGGTAAGGCAGAGGGAACCTACTGCTAAGAAACTCCGTCCCACACATTCCGCCGCTTTCTGAAGGTATTTTGTATTGAGTAGCAGAATTTAACGCCGCGGCTTGCCTAGACAAAATGAAAATATTAAATATTTAATTTCCTTGAGTGGTGATCGAATCTACAGTCTGTCGCGTTTATCGTCACACGCTTGTGCTTCTGCGCTAAGACTGGCCTCAAGCAAGCAAATATATAATGCACACACATATATATATATGCAAAGTATCTATGTATATTGTGTATGTGTGCACTATCATAAATATTTATATTATGTTGCATGGCGTTGTAATACTACAAATATACACACATCTTCATTTAATAATGTAAAAGCTTGTGGTATTGGAACGAAAATCTGATTACATATACGAGTAAAAGGTACTTATTAACATAAAATTAATCGAGCTAGGTGTATGAAATATCATATAAAATATATCATATAAAATTTTTTTTATTAAAAAAGTGATACCAAGAAAAAGCTATAAAGAATTTACTTTAATGAAATAATATGATATATATGAAAAGATTTTTGATTAGACATTTTTAGTTTTCACAGATTTTTTCATTTTGGCCCACCTCTACAATTTTTTTCGTTTCAATGCAAAAAATACTATGAAAACCATCTACTGTTTCAAACAAGTCGAGCGAAGTTTAAACGTAAAAATATATATACGCGTCGAATAGATAACTGCTTTCTGTTTTTCCGTCAGTTAAAAACAGCATACTAGCATAGTGATATACAGATATTCAAAATTGCAGAACTTGTTGCAATTTTAATTAGTAACTTAATTATACGAATACAATTTAATATATTTCCATCCTTCTCAAAAATCTCCATCCACATTTAATTTAAAAATACGTAAAAATAATTGAAATATGGTAAGCCAGTAAGATTGTTTTCACTCAACGCAGCATTTCAAGTCTAACCTCTACATTCATAAACGCCTTCTAACCTCACAAACGTTGAGTACGCCGGAGTTTGCTGTCGACTCAGCATAATGAAATGCATTAAAGTACGTGTTTAAACTAGGATTATATCATAAAGAGTGTTTGAGGAAAATGTGTGCTTAATCTTTCGAGCTTCGACGGATGTGCCTATTCTAATAATTTTGTAAAAATAAATAAAATAAATCATTTTCACGCTATATCCCGCACACAGCAGGGTAGGCAGAGGGAACTTAACACACCCCATTCCCCACTTTCCACCGAATTCTGAAGGTATTGTGTGTTGAGAGGCGGAACTCAATGCTGCGCTTTTTGCCTCGATACCAGAGCCAAGAAACGGGAAAAAAAATTTAAGTAAATATTTCTATTCCTCGAGTAGAGATCGAGCCCACAACCATCGCCTTACAGTCACACCCTTGTACCCACGCGCCACGACGGCTTCGAATATTGTATTTGTATTTTTTTAAAAAAGGTACTATAACATAGTAAAACGTTATGTTAAATTTTATAATAAATAGCACAATTTTAACACAGCTTTTAATATAAATAAAATAATAAAACATGGCCGTTGCTTAAATTATAAAAATTCAAATTGCTTCAGATTCCCTTTAATTAAACCTCTTGCGTAAAGATTCGGTAAAGCGTGGTTTTTTTTGAAAAACATAAACGAAGGAGTAGAGTGCGCTCATATTTTGGAAACGAAACAAATACAGTATTTTTAACCGACTTCTGTAAGAAAAGGAGATTATCATTTCGATTGTATTTTTTTTTGTTTGTTACCTCAGAACTTTTGACTGAGTGAACCGATTTTGATGATTTTTTTTTATTTCAAAGGTAGTGCTTCCTATGTGGTCCCATTTTTTTAGTTTTTTTTCTGACAATTGTATCTATGAGAAAATCACAGAAGTCTTAAATTGACATTCGGTATGTGCGCGACAAATGGGCAAATAACTCAATATTGCGCTAACCGATTTTGATGATTCTTCTTTTATTTGGAAGGATATACTTCAAGGATAGTATGGTGAAAGTTTGGTAAGGTTCCAATAATGGGATCGGGTCGAAATTGATAAAGTTTGTTTTTTTTTGGTAAAAATTTTATTATACTGTAATATTGTTATGACTTCAAGTTCAACTTCAACGGATTTCAATGATTCCTTTTTTATTTAAAAGGATATACTTCAAGGATGACAGTTTGGTGAGGTTCCGATTATGGGATCCGGTCGAAATTGATAAAGTTATAAGAGTATTTTTATTATGTATGTTCTTCTCAATATACCACAATGATAGTTTGCATGTTGTGTTTGCACAATATTTATCTTTAGAAGAACTGAACGGATTTGGATAAATCTTTTTTCATATAGCTGTACACAAGTCCCGGGCAGGATTTAGGCTGTAGTTTATTTTGAAAATTGCAAACTTGATGTAGAATAAGAAGTAATCCATATAAACCATGAGGAATATTTAAATGCCACCTTAAAAATTATCCATTGACATAAAAAATAAAAGATCTCAAATGTCTAATGGAGAATTATAGCAATACAGACAAATTGTTATACATTAGGAAATGCCATTTTAGTAATAGTTCACTAAAGTGGGAAATTTTAATTGACAAGTATACAACAACAAAATAATTTGTTTCACCAAATATCTTTGTTATTTATCCGCTTGTTTCGATGACAGCGTGTAGTAAATGGCAATAGGATAGCAAGGATCATACAGTCCACGTCACCGAAGTAGCCTGCGGCCACTGTCTATGTAAGTAAATATTTTTATAAATGACAATTTGTACTAGTACCTTAAAAACTTAAGCTATAATTTAACAAACAGTTGCAGCTGACTACTTCAATTGCTCAGAAAATTAAATATTTAATGATAGACTCCATCGTGGTGCAGTGAAACAAGGGCGTGACTGTAACGTGACGCTTGTGGTTTCGACCCCCACTCGAGGAAATTAAACATTTATTTACATTTATATTTCCATTTCTTCGCTCTGGTGTCGAGACAAAACGCAGCGTTGAATTCTGCCACTCAACACGTAATGCCTCCAGAATTCGGCAGAAAGTGAGGAACGGAGTGTCTTAGCACTAGGTTCCCTGCCTACCCTGCGGGATACAGCGTGAAGCTGAAAGCAGCCGCAGGTTTTTGTGCAGTTTCGTTTCAGGAGTGTAGAAAATGCAAAATTTTCGAAAGCTTTTTACATTTTAATAGATTATGATGTTTTCCTAATCAATTTTGTGTGTGAGTGATTTTTATAAACTATATTTCATACAAAAGTAACTGCTATAATATTAAAAAGTTGGTCTTAAAATAGATTTTTATAAATAAACAAAACAACAAACAAGAATTGGTACAAATATGTTAGCTACCAACAAAAGTCATCACAGTATTCTGCCTTTCATATTTTGTTCTACAAAATATATATAAATATATTCTCTGGAGGTGGCTGAAGTCTAAGTCAATTCGTCAAATGGTAACTATTCTATTGTTTCACACTTATATATTAAAGTTATTTCAATAATAAAAAAATTCGTCATTATTACAAAACAAATAATAAACCTTTCATTTAAAAACATTTAAATATTAATGAAATCTGGTGGATTGATCTTTAAGCGTTCGCAAAGCGCGGTAACGAAGGACACTTTTGCTGGTTTCTTTTAAAAAAATTATATCGTATAAACGTAGACTCGTTAGCTTGCTTTCGTTATTACATATTTCAAGTTTGAATTTTAACTACGTGGAAAATATAGGAGTTACGGCAACATTTAATATTTTATTAAATGGAAGCCGTCATACCGCAACTCGGTGGTGTCTGACCAGTATGGTTTGTAGTGCATACTATGATTATAAATTTTGGTGCAAACGAGAATATTTTCATAGAGTTTTTATATCATATAAAAAATGATAGCATACAAAAAATATACCAACCGATTTAAGAAACTTCTCCTTTTTAAACTTAGTTAAGAATAGTTTTTGCCTCTTTGCCTCTGTTTGCTTGCTGAGTCTGTCATCGACTGTCATGGATATACTTTGTATAATGTGTGACTATTACGAACCAGAAACCGCAGATTCAAAATGAATTACAAAAAACTGTACCAAAATTTTTTTTTATTAATAAAATATTGAGGATGTTGATAATGCTGCAGTGAAGTTAAAAATAAATTTGCATTAGCATCATACTGGAATTCAGGAATATTTTTCGCTTGAAATATATTTGTAGGCAGAATTGATTTTTTTTTATAGGAAAAGACATGGCAAACGAGTGTACGGGTCACCTGATGGTAAGTGATTACCGCCGCCCATGACACCGCGTAGCACAAGAAGAGCTACTGGTGCGTTGTCAGCTTTTGAGGTGGTTGGGCGCCGGAGCCCGACATTACCTAATTCGAAACGCATTCCAAAGTGACATCCATCACTGAAAAGGGTATAAAAGACAGCACGGGCGATTGATGTGGTTAAGACCTATTTGTAAATATACTGGGCTGGAGCAGTGAAAGGCGAGTGTTGCTATAACGCAAAGGTACCTGAAGCCTACTATTGTGGTCACAAGTCCACGGCACTGCTCCAAGCTTCACACCGTTTAAAGAGATCGTTATTTGGTTTTAATGTGTACATGTATGTTCTACTCGTTTATTATTAACACCCCCTCGGCCCTTATTTCTCCTACAATAATTGTGGGATGTCGCCTTTATTCTCTGACATCAGAACTGGGACCTCGGCATCTTCCTTTTTTATTCACTTACATATTAAATATTTAAAACTATAAACTCTGCTTGCAAATATCGTAGTAATTTATATTAGCTGCCATGTCGCAAGCTTCCTCACATTACGATTTATATAGCCTTGCACTCTTCCTTGCTAAATTTGTTTAATTATTAAACTGATCGATATTTGATAGCTGATCGATAGTTCAACCATTTTGGACTCTCAGCTAAAATTAAAATTAAAGCCGCCGTAGCACAATGGAATTGGCTGTAATCATGAGCTCTAATGGCTGTGGGTTCGATTTCTCGAAAGAATAAATTATTTATATTTCTTCATCATGATAAGTTCAAGTTCTGCATTGAGTTTCACCACGCCAAGATTTCACCCACAACCTGTCGAAATTACAGTCACACTCTGTGTCCCTGCGTCGCGAATGACCTCACCTTACCTAACAATTTAATTCTCTTTAATAAAATTTAATTGGTCTTTGGATCATATTTCCTGCTATATATATTATGTTTTATAAATTGAATATATCAATTAAGTAATAATAAATATTAAAAGAGCTGCTGCTGATATCTTATATAACTGAACAAAATTAACAATTATTTGCTTTAAGCTTCAGTGTAGCGGAGAGTAGTATATAGCGGGATGGAAATCGTTAGCAAGCTTGTTAATATTCCCAAATGACTCCAAACTGCCGCTGCTGTTGGAGTTCTGACCGCACTTTATTACATTTTCGTAACGCGCTGTACAATGTAGCCATACCGAGTGATCTCTGCATATCGTTTGCTTTATCTTACATGTTTATATCTTTTAGTATGATATATATATCGACGATAAGCCCGATAATTGATGTTCAGATTGCATTTTTACGATGAAAATATACTTTCAGGGTTTTGTACATTTTAAATAGGAATCCGTATAAGATCACTTCGTTGTCCGTCCGTATTTTCTCAGGAACGTATTTAGATATCGAGTTGAAATTCAAAATTCCTGTAAAAAATGGTATTTCTACATATCCTTAAAAAGATATATATAGTAGTTATTAATCGCAAAAAACGCGTATTTCGACTCTATGAAGGGAATCAAAATTGATGGGGTACTTCCGGGTGACCTAGAATTGTGAAATTTGGCAACTAGTATCTATAGTTAATTTAGTACTAGTACATTGTTAAATATTGTAATTCGATGTTTATTTGTGTCACAAAACAGGCTGTTCCTGTCAACTCAGTAGATCATCAGAGCTTGCCGAGCTTGCGGTATGATCGACACGCGGCGGCCGGTGGCGGGGGCGCTCTCGTCCGGGTGGGCGCCTGGCAGTACTGAGAAAGGCCTGAAAAAAAGTGATTTGTTTTATTAATATTATTATGGAGGACAGTTGTGGCGCAAGCGTGTGAATCTAAGCGCGACAGGTTCTGGATTCGATTTCAACTCGAGGAAATTAAATTAATTTTTACGCACTGATTTCGAAGCAAATTGCGGCGTTGAGCTCCGCCAGTCAACATGCAATGCTTCCAGAATTCGATGTAAAGTTGGAAGCGGAGTGTCATATACAGAATGTAGCTGAAAAAAGAACATATTTTACACTATTTGTCACCAGAAACTTTGAAGTTTTGACTCATGCTCTAATATTTTTATTTCTATCTGTTAAAGTGTCTTTAGAAGTGAACTTATTGTCTCTCCTAGTTCTCTAACATATAAGGAAATTATTTTATCTTTCTCCTCCTAGAATTTCAGACATATTGAATTTGCTAGAATTCTCGTTAACAGGTTAGTAAAAGTACAATGTAGGTACAAATATTACGAAAAATAAAATAATATTTACATTAAAAGAAATTAATTTACATAGTTCTTAATGTTTACATGGTTCTTATTTCGTTTACATTTCAATAAAAATATTTGATATATTAACAATTCCAGAGAAAGACTACACTAAAAGTAATATAATATATCTTACGTGATTTCTTATAACAAATTAAAACAATCTATGTACATACGTGGGTTATGTATTTCTTAAAATAATGTTTATTTCCAAATATTTTCTTTCGTATAATTTATAAGTTCAGTGAACTGGTAGTAAATTATTTGACGTTAAAAAAATCAAGCATGTAACTTATTATTTTCAAATAAATTGTTTGAATTTGAAATTTGAATTTAATAATTCAACCAAAATTCAAATCACAATTGGGTTTAACAAATATAATTTGAAGAAAGAGGGAATATTAATTGGTAAAGTCATAACACTGGACATGCTTCCTTGTTTCTTAAAATTAATTTTCAAAATACAATAAGGCAGGCATTATAATTCCCATTCTCTAATACCGATTCAAGCTTTTTGCATCATGAGAAAATCTCAAATATCAAAATATATTAATAGTAAATCAACCTGGATGCAGGACTAACAGACATTCTTCTCAAATAAATGTTCTGCATCTTTTTTCTTGTCTTGGTCTAGCATCAAACCCTCTCGTTTCATATTTGTTGAGTCTGTAGATTCACCCTCGCCTTCAAGTGCTATTTTCATACAATATACATAATAAAATTTTACTTTAGAAAATTAGAAATAATTAACGTTAAATTATATGATTTTAATTTTTTTTAATTGTTTAATGTTAGAAGTAATTATTCTTTTTATATTAATACAACGAAAGTGAGAAACTTCATATCTCAGATTAAACTAATTTTTAAAAATGTTACCTGTGACGGTTGAGACAGCTATATGTAATAAAGGTGGGAATACTAAAGAATTTATTAAATAAGAAGGTCCAAAGAAAAGAGACACTGGACCCAAGCACATAAAAAGGCCACAAATAATAGTTTAAGAAGAAAATGATAAGGTATTACACGTAGCCAAAAGCTATATTGTTATTAATCTTGTAAGTCTAACATACCTTGAAAAAAAAGAAAACATAAACGACATAAACGGCTACTGCAATAAACTTGAAGCCTACATTTCGTGATGTTCTAGTTGTAATCTCAGATCTCGCTGCATATAAGTAAATGTACATTTTTAGTAGGATTTATGGGACATAGTGTGTGTACTTGATGCCTTTATTACTTCCGTTTGAAATAAAACAGTTCGAATAAAACTAACTTATAGATACTTGCATAAGTCGAACAATAGAATATGAGCGTTATTCGACAAAGATTTTGTGCTTGTGAATTGCTTCATTGCATTACTCGTATTCTAAAGAATGGATTGATGGAAGAGTGGATTCCGTGTCTTAGCACTAGGTTCCCTCTGCCTACCCCGCTGTGTTCGGGATACACAAGCTGATTTATTAATCTTATTTACTCAACAATGAAATATTATGGCGTTATAGCCCGAGATCCCAAGGCCGCCAAATCAACTTTATTTCAGCAAAGCTGAAATTTTAAAGTTTTGTAGTCTGATATGTAGGTATACGTACTGGCTAAATTGAAATTGGGGCCCTTTTACTCTGAGAGGATGATTGAGCAATCGGATCAGTCTGGGTTTTTATAAGGGATCTTGAAATAGTCCGTAAATAACATATGCAAAATTGAGACGTGTAAGTATAACGTATTTTGCTCCAATTTTAAACAACTTTCAGTAACACTGGCGGCCAATGAAAAGAATCTGGTAATAATAAATTTACAGTTATTATATTATTCTTAAAAATATATTTAAATACGAGCGTTTCTATTTTAACGTAAATGAGTGTGTACATTTATTTGGCGCTTTTATCTCTAAAAGGGTCCCACTTTCAAGTTGGTAAGCATACCGTCTTAACTAGACATTAGACTATTTATTCTCAAAACTTCCATTTTACTTAACGTTTAGGGGCCATGGGATCTCAGTCTGTTACTTTTAAAAAAATAATATAAAAGTCTAATATCATATAGAATAGTAAACAAGTATTGAAAAAAAAAAACTAAAATTGTTTAAATATCTTTTCAAGCATAAAATATTTTAAAAAATCTGAAAGAGTATTTTCACAAATTTAAATAAACATAGATGTAACAATAGTATGGAAAAGACAAAAATGTGAAATATATTCAGAATAGAATTTCTGACTTGGCGACACGAGGCGTACGCAAAATTGAATCATGGACTCGGTTCACGCGATATTAGCGTTCCCAGCAGTATGAAGGCTCTTTGCCCGCGATCTGCTTCGCTCATTTCTTCTTTAACACGTTTCTGTGAACCAAATTAAATAAGTGTGCGAAATTTTAATGCTTTGAAGATAGCAAAATTATTCGAAACCGAATGTCTTTGTTCTTTAGAATCTGAAATTAATATTAAGCTTTCAAAAGGATATTATATATTAAAAACGTAATTAAATGACGAACCTGTTCTAAAAAGGCCTCTGCGACAATTTTATACGATTCTTGTAAAAATTTCATGCAGCATATTGCGCGGGATCCTTGTGATTCGTTCCATAGCAAACAAACTCCGCCGCTTCGAGGCATTTTGCGGTGTTACGTTTTTCGTATATATCTTGAGCATTATTGACTGTTTTGTGTTGATGTTGAAGGTTTACTAGCTGCTAGCAGCCTTGTCTGGTTCCCTAGCAGCATACACAAGGCTTCGCTCTCGTAATACTGCCTGAAATTTAACTTTTTACATTAAACATTTCATACTTTGCCAGAAAACATTTTAGTATAAATATTGCATACGATTTTAAAACTAAAATGTCAAAGCAAAATGTTCTATATTAACATTAAATAAAAACGGATATTAGAAAAAGAAAGTGGTACTTGTAAAAGAATTGAATTTTACCAAGCAATTTTGATTCAATATTTTTTTCTCATATATGATATGAAATATATTATGTACACATTTTATAGCAATTAGTTTGTTAGTCCTCTGAACTTTATAAATATCTATTTCTGACAGAATTTATAAAGTACACACTCAACAGGCTAACAAAGTTATAAGAACTCATGGTAAGTTTGAATTATTTATGTTTGTGTGATGACTTTTTATATAAAACTACGATAATCTAATAAATAATAATAATTAACAATCTTTTAATCTGTGGTAAACGGTGTTGCTGTTATATTTATATATTTTGTTATAATGTTTTTTTTTATGTATTTGCCCCAATAAATAACTGTTTGTTTACCCCAATAAATAAAAAAAAATAAAAAATAAAAAGATAAGCTTTATTTTATGTTAAGAACTTAACATTAAAAATGTTAATGATTTTGTGTGCAGCATTACGCTGTATTCCGCATATAGCAGCGTAGGTAGAGAGATTTTTCCCATTTTCTCACAAATTCAGGAGACATTGCGTGTTGAGTGGCGGAATTCAACACCGCGCTTTGCCTAAATACCAGAGTAAATAAATGAAAAAAAAATCACTCTCTCTAGTGGGAATTGAAATCACGACATCACGACCACGATCACGATGTCATTTATTCTAATTTTCTATATTTCAGCAGCAGAAAGTACTGAAAGCTAAGCATTCCATCGTGAATGGTGAATCTCAACGCCTCGCTGTCTTGTTGCCAGAATGAGAAAGTGGAAATAATTGAATCTCTGAGTGGGAATTGAACCCATATCCGTCGCGTCCACACGATGTGGACTAGTTACAATTTAATATATTTTTGGTTGGAAAATCCTAGATTAAAATAATAGATATCTATGACAGACGTTAAGCAAGTGTAATGAAAATACTAAAAAAAGGTATCTATGCAATATAATAAATATAATTTTGAAACTGTAGATGGTGTTGTCCTTGGAAACGTTTTAGAGCAAAATGGTCCATATAACATAAAAATAAGACAAGGTTTGAAAAATATTTTTCCAACCTGGCAGCGTAATCGCCCCCAAGATACTAATTGGGTCTCCACTAAATGTTAGCTTATATAAGACTAGCGACCCGCTCGCCTCGCAGTGTGTAGTCACACGAAAAGTGTAGTCTTTATTACTGTTTTTTGCGAGAGATTAATCTTGTTCTTTATAAAAATTAATATTTTGCACACAACAGAGTTGGCCAAGGGAGTCTGGGAACCTAGTGTTAAGACTCTCCGTTCCCATTATGATTCCTCCGTTTCCCTCTTTCTACCGAAATCTTGAGGTATTGCGTTGTGAGTGGCGGAACTTAACGTCGCGCCTTTGTCTGCTTCTTTACCAAAACGTGCAAATGAATATATTACAGTCACACGTTTTTCAGCGTGATCGTATCAAAGATTTTTAAATTAAAGTTAAATCTAAAATATTTGATATATAAAATATTTAGCTCACAAACATGTGAGTTATAATGCATCGAGGCCGTCGTTTAGATCCGATCCTTCAGTTTCTGACATCAGCCTCACTACTGTGTCCGTAACCTTCCGACTCTTGCATGTATTATGATTACATATCAAGTTTAGATTGACAATCTCGGCAGTAGCAACATACTGAATGTTATCATTGTGATGTAGTAAAAGTACACAGGCATTTTTATTTCTTCGCTATTACTGAAACTTTACCGGTATCGAAAAAACAATTATATGTCAGCTTCACGATGTATCTATCTGTATAAAGAAGGGTAGGGTGAGGGAATCTGTGTTAAGACACTTCCGTTCCCTACTTTCCGAGGCCGAACTCTCGAGGAATTGCTTGATTTGTGGTAAATATCAACGCCGCGCTTGGTAACAAAGAAAATAAAGAAAATAGGAAATATTTATTAGGAATCGAACTCATAGCCTTCGTGCTTACATTCGCATACGTCTCTGCGCCATGACGGCCTCAACATCTATAAAATATCAAAAACAAATGCAACATTATATAATACGACATGAATTGCATAAAATTAGGTTTCGTTTGTTTAGTACTTCAATAACAAATTGCCTAAGGAAGTCTTCTTCTCAGAGCTTGCCCATGGAAAACGAAAACAAGGCGGACAATATTTACGTTATAAAGTCATATTCAAGCGTAACCTTGTGCCTTGCAACATACAGGTAGAGTGCTGGGAGGAGCGAGGACATCTCAGGCCGGATTGGCGACGTATCGTTTATAGAAATGTTGACGAGTACGAAAAATAGCGCTAAGAAGATCACGATGCAAAACGCCGATTACAGAAGACTCAACTCAGACCTACACCTATACATATAACGATGCTGGCCAACTGTACTGCGCGTCCTGTAAGCGAATTTTCAAAACGAAATTCGGCTCAGCGAGTCACATAAGAGCGCACCATAATAAAGTAAAATAAAGTGAAACATGCAAGGAGTGGCACACGCCTAAATCGGTGTGGATATATATGTATGTGCACTTCAATAACTCTAACATAGCCAAGTCTAGAACCTCAATAAGGAAAGCTTCTTAGTAAAATGAAATTCTTTCAAAATTTTCTCGTAGAACTGTCGTTACGTCTTTCGACTGAACTATGAAAGCGTGGTTTCAGGTAACTACTTAATGACCCCGCATGCGACGTGACTCGAAACGTGTTACATTATATTCCGTTAGGCAAATAAAAATAAATTATAAGAACTTATAGTTGTGGCGCAGAAGCAGGAGCATGTGACTGTAAACAGTTTGTGAGTTCGATTCCTACTCGAGGAAATTAATCAATATAAAAAACTATGAGCGAATTCTACATTTGTAAATACTATAGTGATGCTTAAACAGTCTTTTTGAATAATTAATATGAGATATATGTAAATATTTCACTGTCAATTTACATTAAATTCCTTAAATGATAAATTGGAACATCCTCAACAACGTACAGGCTTTGCAGTGAGGCTGAACGACGTGACGTGCAGATATACTGAATAAATACTATCACGCTTCGTTTTGTCACGTAGCTGTGGAACTGCTTGGCTTCCATCGGGTATTAACTTGGCTAACAAAGGCTACACGTGAGACAACGAAATACTTATAGGAAGAAAGTAATACTGCATTTTGTGAAATAGATGCTTCAAAAAATTGTTTTACAAAAATATGTTACGATTTTTTACTGCTTTTAGAAATAATGAGCTGACATTTGCGTTGTAATCTATTTATTTTGTTTTAAAATATTATAGACTAGCGGCCCATCTGCGACTTCGCCCGTTCTTCACCTAACACTTTAACATATTATACTGCATTTCCCAACAGATTAATACATTCAATGTATTAATCTGCTGGAAACAAACAGAAAGTGGGGAACGGAGTGTCTTAACCCTAGGTTTCCTCTGCCTACCCTGCTGTGTGCGGGATGAGTTTCAATATACACGTGTTAAGAAATCGATGAAATAAATATTTTAACACTAGAACAACTAACAATTTTCAATTATTTTTTGTTATAAAATGCTTTATTGTCACTTATTTATAAGAGATATGGTGCCGCGAAATTTTTTTTAGAAACCAAGAGGCGTAGGTTCAAATCCCGTTCCGTTCAAATTCTCTACATATATTCTATAAAATATTTTTCCTTCCCAAAGAGAATTATAGTATTTCGTTTTTCAAAAACATGAAAAGCACAGTTTTCTCCTTCGTTCTTCTGAAAAAAAAAACACTCTTTTGCGACTTTTTACGTTAGTGGTTTAAGTTAAGTGAACAAAAGGCAATTGGGATTCTTAGAATTAAGCAACGAAGCAAAGAAATATTTCATTATTTTATTTAGATTGAAAATTGTGTTAAAATTGTGATTTGTCTTAAAATACAATAAATATAAAAATGACTATTACATAATGATAGAAAAATATATTTTAGAATTTAAATATTACATTTTACGATGTTATACACAAAAAACCAAAAATACAAGATTCTCAGTACAGACACATCCGTTGAAGCTCTAACGTTTAAGCACACACTCCTCAAACACTCTTTCTGAAATAATCCTAATTTAAACACGTACTTTAATGCATTTCATTCATATTATGAGTAGAAAGCAAACTCCGGCGTACTCAACGTTTGTGTGGTTAGAAGGCTTTTATGAATGTAGAGGTTAGACTTGAAATGCCGCGTTGAGTGAAAACAATCTTACTGCGAACAAGAACGAGAACGGCTTACCACATTTCAATTATTTTTACGAATTATTAAATGAAATTAGAATGGACATTTTTTAAAAAGGATGGAAATACTAATATAGGTTCAAAAACTAAA
Source organism: Heliconius burneyi (assembly GCA_018247715.1). Taxonomy (NCBI): domain Eukaryota; kingdom Metazoa; phylum Arthropoda; class Insecta; order Lepidoptera; family Nymphalidae; genus Heliconius; species Heliconius burneyi. The sequence goes on along the minus strand of DWGR01000328.1, from coordinate 4,714 downwards.
ACTCATCAACTATAATAGAAAATCATACTCAACAAAGTATGGAACAAGAAAATATTCTCATCTGAAAGGGATCGCCGTGGTCGTGTACCACCTATCACCAGGGGAAAGTAAAAGTGCAGCATATTAGATATATATATTTATGAAAGCCCACACATAATTCACAAGTTTTCTTTTTAAGCTCATACGAGCTTCTTTTTTTTTAATTCTGTTCCTTAAAATTCTCACAAACGTTCTCATAACAAGGTACCCGATAAGTTTGCTATTTCATTTAAACTGCTCGTCGATTTTGTCGTCTAATCTCGTCGTAATCTCCGATCAAATTTGAACTGAACTCGCTAAACTTTCCAACATTCAAACAATAACATGTTTAGTACAATCACACAAACCGACATATTGTCTGATTTTGCAATTTATAGGTTTAATTACGAGAAAATCATAAGAGCGGTTGCTATTTCTGTAAAAACACTAATCGTTTATTATTAGTTTTTCTCTATTACAATATTTTTTTAGAAATGGTTGGAGCCATTTCCGAATTTAATTTCATTTTCTAATTTTGAAATAAAATAGGATAATTTAACATTTATCTTTACTTATTTCTTAGACTTTCATTTATAAAGTAAAGATAATTATAATAATAAAATAAATACGAATGTACATTATTTATATATATTTTAAATGTCCAGAGTAATAAAAATTATCAAATGATAACTGGCTTACTGAAGTAAAAAAGGTACTTCAAGATATTTTCTATCAGGTATATTTTTTTCTTTTAACATTTTTATGTTATAAATTTGTATTGTTTTGCAATTACACACAATACTAAAACAAATATTCATATAAATTGTTCTTCTTCAACTTATAATATTTTCCGGTTTCAACTTATAATATTTTTTATATTAGCATAAACGAGTAAATAACGTACATTTTTAATACTTACAATCTTAACTTACACTATTATATACTTATTTCTTATTATTTTTGTTTGATCTCCCAGTGACACTAGCAGAATCTTCCTTCTCCATCAATTCTTTATCAATAAGTAAGTCAAAATTACCAAGAGCTTCAGTGCTAGGTACTTTATTCCAACGCATGTCCGGTATTCCTTCTGGCGGGATAACCACTGATATGATATTATCAATTAATTTGTATTTCATTATTCTATCATTAACAGTTGTCGATGTAAGCGACGGCGACGCGTTTACTTCTACCAACCACGGCTTAAGTTGGTTATCTATAATAATGTCATATCCGTAACATTCGAAACAGTGCCGGTCGTTAGCCATGACAGATGACACAGCTTTAAGAGAATGTACAATTAGCCATTGAATAGAAGTAAATAATTTTTCAGTAACAGCACGACCTCTCGTGCCTTCTAAAAACAATCGTAAATTCTGGACACTCATTTTTCCTCCGTGTATGCTATTGTAATCACCGCCGTGTTTTTGTACGCTAACATTCGTTAAATGTACGTACATATTATCTAGCTCGGTTACACTCGTGTCATATTTGACAGTACAAAATCTACAAAATCCCAGTTGAAACAGATAGGCCTTTAAAGGTCTAAAAGATGTCACTAATACGTACAGCCTTAAATCAAATTTCTTACCGCCTATTAGCAACGGGTTGTCTATGTAACGAGAAATAACATAGCTTTCTTTACTGAGTTGTGGATGAAAAGGAGCTTTCGCCTCTCTGGACCATTTTTTCAACTTTGATAGTTTATTTATAAGAAAGATCCCCGTGCCTTGGGATTTTCCGCATGGTTTCATAATCCATGTACTCTGCGGTGATTTACGATATTCCTCGACGAACATGTTGTAGTCCGCTGGGAGAACAAATGTCACAGGGATAAAATCAAGATGAACGTAGCGTGTAACGACTTGCCCTCCTTGTAAAGCTATTTCAGCCTTTTCGGCCAAAGGGCTTCCTTCTCTTTCCAGTTCCTTTCGGTAGCGCTTTATATTTTTTACCAGCAAGTCTTTTCTAGATAGTTCATAGTGATTTGGAAAGTGATTTATCATTTGATTGTCGTTCATTCGATAGCCGCTCTCGACGCTAAATAAATTCCGACATGTTTGAGTGGATGCCCAGTAAAAATTCCATTCATCGTCGGGTCCAACTTGGTGCCAACCACGCCTTTCAAAATTGCTCATCAAAACAGACTTTTCCATGTCCGTGCAGAAATTAACACGATACCTTTCCACTGGAGCGGCCACTCTTCCATATAAACTGGCCGCCACTTTTTTCGCGTCGGCATTCATTATTAAAACTTTTATTATAATAAAATGGGAGAATTGCTTAAGCTTTTATTATTATATTTGTACTTAAGCGAGCAGCGCTAAGTAAGCTATCCGTGCTGTCTGTTTGAGAGTTTCCAAGGAAGTATTGATTAAATAAGCTATAGTTTCTATAGATTTATAAACAGTTGATGATAGCAACGGCCTGATTAGTAATAACTATGTTTTGCACTAATTTTTTATTTATTTTTGATTTTTCTTTTTAGAATTATCATACAAGATACATATTCAGGAATATATTTTTAAAAATGCTTAATTACTCCGTCAGGTAAAATGACCGACAAGCACTTGTGTCACTGCACCACGACCAAACAAAAGTTTCTTCATCTTTTCTCTATTTTGATGATATTATAAATAAAAGCATAAATGCCAAGTTAAATGTTAAGTAATGTGTCGCTTCCGACTTAACCGACGAAAGAATGGCAGAAATTCATACATTATACTTACTTATTATACTAAAAAACAGAATATGCAACAAAAAAGTTAAAAAAGAATCTTAAAACAACATTTATATTATTATGTATTTGAAAATCAGATTTTATACTAAACAAAACAAATCACTCGCCATTTTGTTTCCAGAAGTAGAGACTAAGCTCACGCGATTTACAACTTTTAGCACTCAGCTCGACTCCCACAGCGTTATGGCCTTAATAAATATTGTGGATGTTTTCAGCTATTTTGATGTTAACGGTTTTTATTGTTGCTCTTTTGAGTTAGATAGTCACAATTTTTAAGCTACTGTACGCGCATGGGAACGGGGGACCCTAGTGTTAAGATACACAGTTCCCATTTAGACACTTCCATTGTCCACTTTCTGGCGAATTTGGAGGCATTGCGTGTTGAGTGGAAGATCTCGACGCCGCGCTTTGTCTGGTTACCAGAACGCGGGCTGAAAATATTAAACATTTAATTTCCTCTAGTGAGAATCAAACCGGTTGCCGGTTTGGTAATTGATTGTATAAGTTAGTTGTTCCCCACAATAACAGCCTAATGGTAAATAGTGGTACCGCAGATAGCCTGAACTAAGCCATATACCATGTCTTGGTAGCACTAGTGCTGTAACTAAGAGTTAGTTTATGAGAAGAGATCGATGGTTTTAGTCAATTACGTATTACGTACAGTCAAACATGTGACATGTAGTATATTTTGTGAAACTTATTGCATCGTAGATGAATATGTTTATAGTAAATTATACTGTTTATATTACAAGATTTTTTGTCTTCTTTTGTTATAAAATAACCTACATATTGTAATTAAGTATTTAAAACAATATGGATATAGCTGTGGCATCTGTCACAAAATATCTGCAATTTAATTAACGTTGAGCAGGTATTGTTTTATTTGTGGTAAACTGGTAAAAGTAATTGAATTTGTACTGGTCCCGATTTGGCCAATTACAACGTTTTAAGACCGAGAAACTTTTCTACTTACAGATTTTGTATATTCAAATGGAATCTAAAACCCATCAATTTAGAAAACGCAGTATTTCAATAAGTATAAAATAACAGTACTACACGTCTTGTACTATTTGGCGTGACGCCATACAGGACAAAGCTACTACATCTATAGAAACTGGAACAATTTCATTCGAATGAAAACTTCAGATTCAATCACGTTATTTGGTCATGATCAGAATATTCATAAAGTAATAATATTTCTTTAGTAACATTAGTATTGGTGTAAGAATATGCTTTTTAACAAATATAAAATTACCTCCACAAATTACTTCATGACTAAATCTCCTACCAGTAAGTCTTATACTAATTTTTATAATAAATTAAGTTTTTGGAATTTTAAAACTAATATCAACTGCTCTACAGTCTTTTTGTAAATCAATTAACTAAAAGATATATAGTTCAATATATGACAACGATATTCAATAACATCATTTGAATAATTTCAGTTAAAATTACTTTGCAATGCAAAACGCACATCGAGTTGAAAGGGTTTAGGAGTGGCAATATGAACTTAATCAGATATATGTCGTTGCGTGTCCCTCGCCCTATAGGTACACTATAAATATACTTTATATCATGTTTATACTCCAGTGTTAAGAGAACATACTGTATACAACGTATTACTGTATAATAACTAAATACATAATATATCTATTCAGCTTTACGATGAGAGGCCTAGTGTAAAGATTCTCGGCTCACTACTTTCCGCCGATGTCTGGCGAATTTTGGAGGCATTGCGTGTTGAGTGGCGGAACTCAACGGCGTGCTTCTGCCTCCAGACACCAGAGTGAAGAAAATGAAAATATACCACCCCCACCACTTTACCACCCCCTGCATTTAAAACCGGCGTTAAGTAGTGGCTTTGTGCCGCTGCGTTTCGCATTAGGTAATGCCGGGCTCCGGAGCCCAACCCCCACCCCTCCTTGGAATATGAAAGCGGCACTTAAAGAGATACTACCC
>DWGR01000327.1:0-24922 GCA_018247715.1 Heliconius burneyi | reverse complement strand
GACGGAAACCGGATTGAAAAGGATTCATAAGGTTACGTTGGCAAAGGAACTGAGTGAGTTGGGACTGAATTAAGCGCTCAAGGACTTTGGATAGGAAAGGAAGAATAGAAATAGGACGGTAATCAGATAAATCAACAGGATTAGGTTTCTTGGGTAAAGGAATTGCTTGTGCATCTTTCCATACTGAAGGAAATTGCTGGGATGATATAGAATGATTGAATATACTTGTAATCACAGGTAATAAAACATCGAGAATGGGAATTATCATTTTACGACCAACGCCATCAGCACCAACAGCGTCAGAATTAATGGCTAAAATTGTCTTCTTAACCTCACTGTCTGCAAATAAACAAAAGAAAAAACTAGGAACACAAGGAGTGGATAAAGCATTGAGATGGTTAATAGTAGACAATTTTGTTGCATTATTAATAACACATGAAGAAGAGAAATGACTTAAGTTCATTTAAATTGATATTCTTGGTATTTATAAATTGTTTCGCTTTTCCAACTCCGATAGATTTAAAAAAATTCCAAACTTTATATGAGTCTTTTTCCTCAATCACAGATTTGTGTATATGGCGTCGTTGGCTATCTCTACACATCATATTACAGTGATTACGAGCTTTATTATAATTTAGCCGATTGGTATCATTAGGATTTTTTTTGAATTTCAGTTTTTCAGAATTCTTTTTGTGTTGCAGCTTCTTAATTTTGTCTGTTAGCCAAGGAGCAGGATAATGTTTTATTCGTACGGGACGCAATGGAGCATGATGATCATATAATTTTATTATGCACGAATTAAAAAGAGCCAGCTGATCATCAGTCTTATTACAGAAAAGTGCACTCGACCAATCGACTGCAGCCGCGTCCTTACGCAAGCCATTTAGATCCATACCATTAAAATTACGTTGCAGAAGGGTTCTTGATTTAGCTTTAGGGGGCCTAATTTTATAAGATAAATATATAAGATCATGGTAAGAGAATGCTAAGGCAGGATATTGGCCATGTTTTTCAACATGATCAATAGAAGAAACAATCATAAGATCAAGTAGTGAGGGAACACAATTAGGGAAGTTATGAGTAGCGGATAGGGGGAGTAGATATAAGTTAGCTCCGTCAACTATAGATTTTAAGCGGGACGAACGATGATTTTTCTTCAACATACAAGTATTAAAGTCGCCCATTATAATAGTGTGATCGTAGGAAGGTTCATAGTTTTCTAACAGGGTTTCAAATGATAAAAAGTAATCGACCGCAAGGTTAGGATTATAGTAAACACCAAGAAGAATCTTAGTATGGGTAAAGCAGACCTCAATAAAAAGGTGTTCTGGTCCAGAGCTTGGGTCATTTTTGGAAAAGTCTACTAAGCTATAAGGAATGTGCGAGCGTAGATAAATAGCAACGCCACCTCCTACTCGACCTATACGATCGTTACGGATCAAATGAAACCCAGGTAGTAAATAAGAAGCCGAAGGCAGGCATGGTTTTAACCATGTCTCTGATACTAAAATAGCATGTACATTATTATTATTAAAAGAAGATAAGAAATCTAGGAAATGTACAGGAATACTTTGTGCGTTTAAATGAATAATATTAAAATTTTTCAGTACGTCTGAGAAATTGGAATCAATTGTTTCGCTTAGCGTGGGGATACTTAGAAAGCTGTCATTACTGCTCGATTCGTCAGAAATAGCCGAAAGGGAAAGGAATGAATCATCGAAAGTATTAATGTTGATTGCCATTATAAGTACAAAAGAAATATATAATTAATTAATAAATAAAAAAATAAATAAATAACAATAAAACAACAAAATATGAATAAAATCCAAATAAGATAAAATATTAATAATAATACAAATGTAAAAAGTATAACGAGAACCGGTTATAGCTTCCAAATTTGCTAAACCACCCACTAGTTGCAAAGAGAAATCAAGATAGAAAGAAAAAAAATGTAAAATTAGATATAAACAATATAAAAACATTTCAGTGGCACCATGAACAGAAAGAAATATGATTAATAATAACAATACCTATATATGAGTAATACTTAATAAATAATCTAAAAATAAAATGTGTTTGTCAAAAACAGATACAATAAAAAACAAATGACAGCATTACAACAAAATAAAAAAGTACAAAATTAAAAAAAAAAAACTAAATACGTAAACAATGAGAGATCTAAATTTTAACAAAACACTTGTTATCAGAAATAAGTATAAAGTGAAAAAATTAAGTAACAAAAAGAGAAAAAGGAGAAAGAAATATATAGAAAACAGTGACGCAAATCATTATAAACTTAGGCAATTTTAAATAATTAGACACATGTAATTTAAAATATAAAAAGAAGAACAATAAAAATAAAACAGAAATAAATAAAATAAAAAATATAACAGTTCAGTAACCAAATGAGTACACAGTTACTTCTTCATCACTCGCTTACATCTTTGGACTGTTAATTTATTATTGTTGGAGCACATTGGAGCTGCAACAGTGACCGGCACAACTGGTGGAGGTGGCGAAGTTGAACTTGATGGAGCGACGGGTATACTTTGAAGATCAGACATGCATTCAACGCGATAGCGCAATCCATTGGCGGCAATTACATAGATGGAACCATCCCGCGTCCAGCACTTCCCTACTCCAAAACGTTGTCTTGCTAGCATGAATACATCATGGCGACTTTTCGTCAGGAATTCAGAAACAGTGACACCTGAACCTTTCAGTTTAGTTTTTGAAATCCAGACACTATGACGCACATGCGCATTAGAAAATTTTACTACTATTGGTCTGGGTTTTTTTCCAAGCGAACGACCCAACCGATACGCGGTTTTAATGTCTGAAGAGGTAAAGTCGGCCACGTCGAGGTTATTCACTACTAAATTTGTAACGACGCTGTCAATCATTTCTGTAGTTTTCTCTTCGACTCCATGGAAGAGGAGCATTTTGCTTCTTCTAGACATCTCGATACGGTCAACATTCCGCGTTAAGAGTTCCACCTGTTTTTGCAGCGTAGTCAGTGCAGTGTGGATAAATTTTTTGAAGGAACTAAAATTAGATGCCAACGATGTAATTGTAGTTGGTGAAGCAGATTTGTTCTGATCTTGTTGGAACTCGCACATCCTAGCGTCAAACATCTCAGTCATAGCGGTTATAGATTCCTTAATTGCGTCCATTGTATGCCGTGACTTCTTTTTTTAAATACACAATAATTCCGAGGAAACTTATTGTAGGATAACACTAGCGGTAGGTTTATTTATTTCAAAAACACATAAGTCACTTTAAAATATTCGTAAATATAATAAAATACAATAATTAATAAAGAGCTCGAAAATCTGTTGTTTACTTATTCACGCCTACCCGCACAAACCAAGATATTGTCACGCCGAAAAACTTTATAATGATAAAAAAATTCTCAGTAATGTTTTCGTTCATAGTAAAGAAAATATCAACGCCAGTCGTCGTGGCGCAGGGGCACAAAGTGTGACTGTATAGCTTTATGAGGGGGAGTGATTTTTTTGTCAAAATTTATATAGTATATAATCGGCTAAAAAAATCTAAGCTATTTTTATTGTATATTCTTTGTATTTATATCAAATTGAAATTTGTTTATATTTATATCAAATCTCAAATGATATTCCGCGTTCCTATGTAGAAAATAAAGGTATGAGAAATAAGCTTTTGATTTTGAACATGGATTTTTTTTAAAGAGTGTCATACATATCAAGTTGTGACACTGATTCTTAGTTTTAACACGTTTGTACGTTTATAGTAACAAATGTACACGTTTGTTGGTGAGAGGGACGACGTGACCCGTCTTTATATGAAAGATGACGGTCCCACCTTTGGCTCCGTCTCTATCGTTACGAATAGTGCGGTAGTTGGCGATCTTGGAATCTCTATTGCAATTCCTAAGGAACGTTTCTTGAACTAGAAATATATCGAGTTGACGGTTTGAAACAAAATCGTGGACTAGCCAGCCGCATTTGTTTATTGAGACCGTTAGCATTAAAATAACCTGTTAAGAGAACGCGGCTTGACTCTCGCGAATCTTACATCAGGCGGGGTGATTGTACGATTATAGCTCGTATGAGTATTTACAAGATTTAATCGACATTTGTTATTTTGACATCGACATCTGTTATTTTTTTAAAATAATTTTGTTGTTAACAATTAACTGATAATTGTGACCCCGTTTCTGACTGAAATTGAAGCAGAAAGAAATATATTTCTGGAAGAGAAATATATTTCAGTGACAATATTCTGCAACATTTTTTTTGACGAACGAAAGTGGATTGGAATATTTCTTACATACGAAGACGGTTCAATAAGTATCCGTGTTAAATTCAAATTCAAAATATTCTTTATTCAAATAGACTATATAAGCACTTTTTAATCGTCGAGTGAACATACAAACAAAAAGCTACCACCGGTTCGGATGGCAGTTCTGCTGAGAAGAGCCGGCAAGAAACTCAACAGTTGCTCTTTTGAAAGTCAATGGTATAATTAATTATGACATTAGCTGGCAGCTATCCTGCATGACATCCAACAGACATTAATTCCATGCATATTTATCCTCTAAATATTCTTGAACAGTGTGTGGCTTTACTTGTTAGAATTTTTTTTACAGTTACTTTAAATTTTGGTAGTGGTAAATTTAGAATACACTGTACAATTTTATTATCTACACGTATACCGAGACCCATAAAAGATAGTTCCACACCAACAACAATTAAATATATTGAATATAAATATTTGATAAAAGTGTAATAATTTGTAGAGACAACTATAAATGTGATGGCTCAAATCACACTCGGGGAGAATAAACTATTTTCATTTCCCCACTATGGTAGGAAAAATGACGTACAATACATGAAAGGAAATAAGGATAGTCGTAGGAACTTGAAACATATTTATTAGCTAGTCATGCTTAATCAGAATAATGAAATGTAAAAACGTTTTTGACCCATCTCTTACCAACGACATATTTAGCAAGATTTTACCCAAATTACGTTTAGTAATAAAGCTCCATAAAGTGCGAAGCTAAAATGATCATTAATATTATTATCTTAATTCAATTATTGTTTTCAGAAGAGGAATGGCTACCAATTGAAGTAGATTTATCAGTGGCCGAAAAATCTTTGCTATCCAATGTTGAAGAACCAGTGCCTGTGACAAGTATTGACAGGTCAGTACGTTATTATGTCTTTCTTTTCTTTATATTTTATTAGGAAATAAAATATTTACTTTCATAATATTATCTTTCTTACAACTTACAGAATCAACAATCCAATCGACGATGGAATACAAAAGCCTCCAAATGTTATGTCCGTCAAAGAAAGTGTCTATCAGCTTCAGAAAAAGAAAATAAGCAAAGAGTACCCTTGGGATGTAAGTTTAGGCAATCAAATATATACTTTTCTAGATATAAAAACTTTTAATGTACTAAAACATACACTTGTGTAGAAATAAAACGATACGATAACTTCACTCTGTATCCCGCATATAATAGGGTAAGCAGAAGGAACTTAGTGCTAGGACACTCCATTGTCCAAGCACCACCCACTTTGAACATCGCATGGCTTATTTCCAATAATGACACCCCACTTTTGACACACTGCACGATTATTAGCATTTACATCCGAAAAAAAAAACCGTAAAACTGCGAGGGCCCCGTACAAAAATTTAAGGTCTCGAGTTTTTTCTGAAATTTAGGTTTAGTTTTGACAGAGCCATATCATCTGATACTTCACTTGAACTAGCGGCTTAGTTTTTTGGATTTAAGAATTTTTGGATTTATATTTAACAATTACGATCCTTCCATAAAGAGTTTAAAATAGCGCATCAAAAAATGACACTCGCTCTAAATAAATAACTAGTTAATACGTTGTATAAAAATAATAGCTTTTTGTTAGCTATATAGTATATAGCTATATAGTATAATATAACGAACAATTGTAATCAATTAATTGTTATATTCCATTAGGAAAGCCGAGAGCCCATCGACATTGAACGCAATCTGTCATCAGTAACGTTGATGGACGTAGAGTGTTACGATACATTTGTAACGTCCCCATTGTTCTCAATAGAGCAGGAGGCCCTTGGACCACTATTATCAGACACGGTTGACATATCCGCTGCGATATTACCGCCGCCGATAAAGTTAGTATTACTTTGTTTATCATATCATACAAACCCATAATTAAATCAAGTGAAATAGAACAAAAGCTGATGAAACCTTTGTTATTTGGTTTTAGACTTCACACTGTGTCCCGCCTATAGGAAAGTACAACACGCAATATAGATAAACGTAGTTATAACTGAACGCCGTGTTACGATTAAAACCATAACTGCCGCTTGTACAATCAGTCGCTTGCCCCTGCGCCACAACGCTGTCGATCACAATTTAATTTTCAATAGTTATGAGTTCAAACATAATTTTCCAGCTTTAGTATAAATATCACAATGGAAGCCTAAAATTGTATTAAAATTAACATAACATAATCATAAAAATATTTTTTCCCTTGCGCAGGTACATAGATCAAATAAATATTTTAACTAAGAAACCTTCAAGAGGCCCAGAGCTACGTGATGTTGTAGCAGCTCTTACTACTATTAATTCTCACGATACATTTAATTTGGAGAGAGTGGAGACGTTAGGAGACGCGTTTTTGAAGTTTGCAGCAACTTTATACCTGTTCCACAGATTTCCCAAACTGGATGAAGGTCAACTTACGAATATTAAAGGAAAACTTATTGGAAACAGGTTAGTTTATATGCAAAGTGTTAACTCCTTAAATTAATTTATTTGTTTTCTGTATATTTTCAAGTTAATATTAAAATTGAAAATTTCTACTTCAGAAGTTAATTTAAGTATTCATTAGTCACTCCTCGCATAGTTGATGACACCACACATACTCGTAGTATAAAATAGATATATTAATTGAAAAACAATTTACGACAACAAGATATGAGACAAAGCCAGTCAATCAGTCAGCCAGTACCACTTAAATTATTATTAGGTAAAATACATTTTGAACCTAGTGTTGAGACAATCCATTCTCCAATCTCCGCCCAATTTCTGAAACAGTACACAAGGGTGGTAATCAACCCCGCGAAACAAATATTTTACAGAGTACTATACTAATATGATATTCTTTATTAACAGGAACTTATACTACGCAGGAGAACGTATAAATTTGGGCGGAAGGATGAAAGTCGAACAATTTAGTCCACGGCGGGACTTTACAGTACCAAGTTTCTTTGCACCGAAAGAATTGATCTCTTTCATTGAAAAACATCAAGTAAGTGTTTTTTTTTATATCATTACGCTATACGTATAAACGGTATGTGTTATGCAGGGTAAGCAGAGGGAATCTGGTGTTAGGACACTCCGTTCCTCACCCACCACCATATTTTTAAGACATTACGTGTTGAATAGCGGAACTCAACCTAAATAAATTCCTTCCCGGACAATGATTAATTTTCCGGATAGGAATTTAATGGGAATCGAACACACACCGTCGCATTTGTGTATTTAAATATTTTTCAGTTTAGTAGTATGTAGTTTATTTATTTGTTGTCTCGTGTTAGGTTTCCTGTTTTAAGCAAGTATTATTTTTTGTTTCTCTATAGTCATTTCAAATTAAGTAGATGATGCAATATAATGTTAGAGATTTCTGAAAGTTGAAAAATTGTGTTCTTTATGTTTATTTCGTAAAATGTGTTTCTATATTACATTATTTGGGAAAATTGAAAAGAATAAATTCACATTACATACGATATTTATTGTCTAACCGTTTACCACGAAAATTCTAAATCTTAAATTGATAGTCTTGTTCCTTCTCGCTTGTCATCTCTTGAATCTCTTATAATAAAGCACTTAACGCAACTTAAAGTACACAAACATCAAATACACATTAAAATAGGCAAAATAAGGATACTTATATAAAATCAGTCTATATTATGTGTGAGAGCCACATTAAAATCTTAAAGACATATTTAACAATACTGATTTAGTAAAATGATCCTTATACATTCAATAATAATTGAATATAATTAATGAATAATTAAATCTAAACGCACAACCACACGAATATTGAGTGACATTGACTTATAATCTATACTTTGGACTTAAATTGGTCAGAAAAGCCATCCAACACAAATAAAAAAACAAACCTTCGTGATATATAATGGGTATTAACGTGGTCGATATCGATTTATATAGTTTTTAAGTAATATACCGTACAAATTATACATTAATTAAATCTTGATTATATGACTTACGTGTATAAACGATATATATCGGTATCCGCCAGTAACATAATAATGATGAATGGCTGAGAAAGAAAAACACAAAAATCACCCAAATTTAAGTTCAAGTTATAGATATCAGACGAAAATTGAAAATTTAACTATAATAATTTTAAGTACGTTTGTACTTTGCATTAAACTTGTTGAATTCGGCGACGGATTCAAAGACGTCGTCAACTAATGCTATGGGCGTGTGCAAAGCGGCGAAGTGTCCGCCGAAGTCTAAAGTAGTTGAATGGACTAAGTTTGGAAATTTGTCTCTAAGTATCCAATCAGGTTGATACATCACTTCGTGTGCGAAGTTGATTGCAGCCGTTGGTACTTTTGTTGGTATGCTGAAAAAGATTTTTAATTACATAATTTTAAAACTTACGCGTACGTTCTTAACATACTTTACGCGTTACTATTAAATATAGTAATATACTCTTTAATTACTACTGAGAGAACCTAGTGTTGATACACTCCGTTACGCATTTCCACAAATAATAGATAGATACACACAAATAATTAGATTTTTTAATATGACAATATGAAGATAGTAACTGAAACTAAAAGATACTCACTTATGTAGCACGAACACTTCCGGCCACGCAAACGCTTCGGCGTATATTCTAATAGAATAAGTTATTTTCTCATTTGCCCACATTATTGTCATAGTATCCAACAGATCGTCAATATCCAAATTGTCTAAACCTCCATGCAAAGTGTCTAATTGGTTTCTATGGCAGCAAATACCAATCTTTTCGAGCGCATACGCTGCGATACCAGCAGGAGTGTCTGTCAGTGCGGCACCTGAAAAATATTAACGTTATTTTATATGATTTTTATACTGAAAATAATTAAAGAAATTATTTTATCAATTTAACTATATATAAGAAGCGTTTACAAGATTAACGTAAAATATTGTTGCTAATTAAGAAATTATAATAGGTCAAAGTACTTTGCATTGCAGCGTCTAAGCAAAGCAACTAGACAAGATAACATACTAGTTGTAGTTACATTTATTTAGATGATAACACGATTAAGACTTATCGGCTAAGAATATCCTTCTGATAAATATTTGTAAAACAAGATTTATTAATAGAAACTTATAAAACATGCTTATAATAATAATAATTAAAAAAAATTGAAATTGTTACAAAATTTTTGTTTTGATTGTGATGGTTGCGGGTACAACTCGCTCGTAAGGGGATGGATATTTTTTTATTTCTCCGCTCAGGTAGGCAAAATGCAGCGTTGAGTTCTGTCACATAAAACGCATTGTCCTGTAGCCCAAGCACGAATAACTATCGAAAAGTATTCGAATCGTTGTCGATACCAATTTGTATAGGATGTTGTTCAACTCCTATACAAATTGGTATCGATGCTTGGGCTACTGAATTCCGACGGCAAACGTAGGTCAGAGTAACGTAACACTAGATTTTTTAATCGTAAAGCTAAAAACATAAAGACATACCAATCGTATCTGGTTTTGTAGCATGTAAATGGAAGTAACCGCCCTCTCTCACGAAATACATAAGATTGTCTTTTATTGGATACAATCTTTGTTCAAAATTGCTATCCACTATAAGACCGGGGAACAGTGATCCAAGGAAGTATTTAACCACGCTTATTGGCCTCGAAGATACTGGCATGTTTGTGTGAAATCTGAAATTATTTTTCTATTAATTGATTTCATTATATTAGTTATACTCGTATGTTATTCTCCTTTTACTAAATTAGAGGTAGTGCGTGCCCAATCGCGAAACTCAACGACCTACTTGTATGTATATTTTGATATACTGAAGACTTGCGACGTTTGTTTACGGTTAAGGATATCCATTTTATGATATTTCAATCAAACCGTGTAAATATACTTTAATATAAATATGATTTTCTCTCAATGGAATTTGAGTCGAATACCATCACAATCTCTATAAAAACTAGGTAAATATAACAAATTTACTAAGATCACTTTTTTGTGCTCATACGTCGATTTTAATTACCATCATAATAATATAATTGAATTTCAATTAAAAAGTCGCGCGTTAGCTATTTTTCAAATATATATTTTTTTGTAAGGTGGTAGCACTGTGCTGACCTCTGATACCAATTTTTAGCGCGATCTGGCAGCTAGTTTGTTGGCAGTTTCTCCGTTTAGTATACACACCTCAGTAGAGCGCGGCGATTTTTATAAAGAATCCAATAATTGAACAAAGAGCTTGCATTAAATTTTGTGTTACAAACAAAATTTCGTGTACGGAAACGTTGAAAATATTGGAAGAGACTTACGGTGAAACAATTTTATCAAAAACACAAGTTTATGATTGGTACAAAGCGTTCAAAAACGGCTGTACCGACGTTGAAGATTTGCCTCGTTCCGGATGACCTTCAACCTCTTCAACCGATTAAAACATTGAAATTGTGAAGAAAACTGTGCTCGAAAATCGTCATACCAGTGTTAGAGTTAGCACAAGACCCTAACATCTCTCGAGGGTCGGTTCGTTTGATTTTGGTTGACATTTTGGACATGAGAAAGGGACATGTCAGACCATCAGATCATCGAAATGGCAGACGAAAAAACCGCGCCAAAGCAAGTCAAAAGTGAAGGTGATGTTCACTGTTTTCTTCGATATTCGAGGTGTGATCCACTGTTTTTTTTTATTTACAATTTCCGTTAAGTTCACGGTCCTATTAATGTATATAACAAATAAATAATATTGTCTTTCGAATTATATAATTAATAAAAGCAATTAAGTGTATTATATCTACGTTGACTTGTATTATTATTGCATACTAATTTTGTTGCTTAATGCTTAATCAAAATTGCTTTACACAAAAACAAACTTATAATGGTGCCGTTAGGAGAAGCCTCACTGTACTCGATTATTTACGATTTATACATACATATGCGTTGGGTTTCGCTGACGAACACACAATATCTCTAAACGGGGCAGAAAGTCAATATTTTTTTTCTTTTTACCTATTAGTTATTATATAGTTATATTTGCTTCTGTTCTAACAAATTTTAAACGATGACTATGCAAAAGACTACAGTCTTTGGCATAGTTTAAAAATCTGACGTCACACGTGAAAGTAAGACGAGTTTCTGTAATTAACTTAAGTCGGTCACAAATTGAGTAAATACAATGTCATTAATACTGTACCACAAAAACAAAAATTTGATGACACCATACAAAGAATAAGCTAAGTTAATTGCTCGTACTTTTTCTCAATTTTCTTATATTATCACATAGTGTGGTAAGCCATTGCTTTAATTTAACTGCTTAAAAACTTTTATATATTTATATGACATGTTTTTACATTACCCTAATATCTCGTCTGCAAATAATGTTGCCATATGAGTCCCTGCTTGGGATCCCCAATCACCTGCTTGTATATAAAATTTTGTAAAGCCTAGCCTTCTCATCAAATTTCTCATAATTATGCCAATCTGTACAGGGTTCAAGCCAGGTTTGTTGGTACCCTGTAATGCAAAACAATACAAAATAATGGTAAATGAATAATAAAACCTGCTATTGATAATACAATATGAGAAATAATATATTTATTACTTTTTGTGATATTTATTTTCGAGGCCGTCATAGCTCAGCGGCACACGAGTGTAACGCGACGGTTGTCGGTTCTTCGCTCTGGTGTCGCGGCGTTGAGTTCAGCTACTCAACACGCAATACCTCCAGAATTTGGCAGAGAGTGGGGAACAGAGTGACTTAACACTAGGTTCCCTCTGTCTACCCTGCTATGTGCGGGATACAGCTTGAAGCTGATTCAAATTCAAAGTCAAATAATGTTATTCAAAATAAGAAGTTACTTGCTTCATTTTTTGAACGTCAATATTCTACAAGAATCTCGAGGGATTTTGTTTTTATAAATCAATTATACAAAATCATATTTAAACTTCCCGTCGAATTTTTCGAGGCATTGCGTTTATTTAAAGCAAAAATTGAAACAACTAAATATTTAAGTTTGTAGTAGTCATTCGTAAGGGCTATTTTAAGCATTAAAATATTTGCATTCCCAAACGCCCCGACTATTAATAGGGTAAGCACTAGTAGTAAATATTTTATTACCTCTGAAAATCCAAAGCCCGGCAAATCAACCGCGACAACTTCGAATACAAAATCATATCCGTCCCTCGGTGTCGTAAGCATAGGTATTACTTTGTCAAATTCCTTGGAGGAACTCGGCCACCCGTGCATCATGAGTAGGGGGAGAATTTTCTTATCTTTTACATCAGGCTTTACTCTTATAAATTGAATGTCCAAACCTTGAACTTTAGTTTTGAAGTGGGGAAACTGATTCAATCTGTCAGCTCTTTCCTTAAAATTATACTCTTCCAACCAGTACTTTAGTATCTTTTCCAGATATATTGTATTCATTCCATATTTAGATTGCATGCCGTCTAAAGGCGGTGTGTAAGGGCGTCTGTTGCTTAATCGGTTTTTTAGATCTTCGATCATCTGTAAACAGTTGTTTCGAACGCTAAGTATAATAGAAAAATAAATTTATAATTTATATTAGTAATAATAACATTTGTGAAGATTTTTATTTTTTATTGCTAATACTAATAATATAGAAATGGAACTTTTTGTATTGTTAATAGAAGTTGCTATGAAAGTCATTGTTCATCGCCACAGTGCAATGGTGATAATTTAATTTTAAATCTATCACTAATTTGTACAATAAAACTATAGTTATGTAATTATCATATATAAGGATCTTAATGTATTTTTCAATATTTATCATATGAGCTATATTAATGTCAAGAGATAATTATTAATTATTTTATTTAAAATATTATTTGAAATATAAATAATTTCAGCTGAGAATACGGTGTGGAGCTCTTTGATTTATACCGTAATCACTGTGCTTGGAGAGTGGAAATACAATGTTATATAATTTTTTTGCAAACTGACTGTAGGAAAATAGTCAATTAATTAAAAATAACTATTTTTCTGTTACATTAAACGTACCTTTTAAATAAAATATTATTATAAATCTATAATATGTGACATAAATTACCGTGTCGTTGAAATCTATTTTAAATGGCCTTATTGATTTGTCTTCTTGGTCTGGCTTTACACCATCCGCCCACCAACGTTCCAAATCTAGCTGAGGCATATCGGGAACTCTTTTGAGGTAGAAATTTCCAAACCCAATTCCTATGGCCGCTACTGCGGCGATCGAAGCGAGTGGTTTTAACATCTAAAACATTTAACAACTATTACATTTGTGTACCGAATATGGTTATTGTAACCTTGCTTTAAAAACAAGAAGTCCTGATTTAAATTATGGTGAATGTGGCCTGGACGACGGCACCCCTTCCCACATCCTTTTCTCCTGTTCTAAATGAATCCATCCCTTATATGATCCCAATGTCTTTTATTTTTATTTAAATTTTCATGTAAATATATTAGATATAACAATATTAAGCTATAAACTTACATATTTGTAAAATATTATTCATTACTAACCCATAGTCACGTACATATATACTCTAATTATATATTTTTAAAAATTTTATAGGTGAAGGCAGTATTTTGACTAGACTTCTTTTTAACATACATATGCATATTTTGTAATATAGTATGTGTCTCTTTTTGACCGTACTATCTCCTTCGTGCTTGTATATCCATACAACGTGACATTGGCGAAGTGATTAGTGCTCAGGTGGCACGCTCGAAGCGCCATCATTTAAAAACTGAACTGATAAAAATTATAAATGATGTTATGAATGATCTTATCATGATGTGGCGTTATCATTTACTGAACTTATATGTTCAGATTAATATACAAAAGTGTTTACTCTGTTGCTTAGTGAAAGTACCTATGTATGTATTTGTATTTATTTATTATTAGAGAACAATCTGTCTCCGAGGAAACTTAATGTTTGAATTATTAAATTCCTTATGCCTAGTCTGCCAAAATGAGACTGACTGAATGACTTTAAGAAAATACACAACTTGTGATAGAAATAATTAATTGTGTCTAAAATAACATGTTCTTCGTACGACTGCACTTTAGAAACGCCCTAAATTATAATCTGAGTTAAGTATACACGTGTAAAGAATATTGATAAATTTAAATGATTATAACCCTATATTTATTTATCATTCATATAGTCTTGTTTTACTTCTCCTACTACACTCAAACGATTAACTAATATATTAATGCCCTTTTCTGTTTATGACTTTATTATTTACAGCCATATTGAAATTATCGTTTTTTTTTGTTTTCATAAATGATTTGAATTTGAAATTGAATGATTAGATTTTTTCTTTAATAATGAATTATTATCATAATAGGTTACTTAATAAATAATATTTAACTCATGGTCTTGATCGCTATATAAGAGTAACTGTCGTAAAATTACATATACAACAAAATATCCATATCCATCCTCATACCCATAAGATCCATCTTTCACTATACTATAATAGTGAAATGTACAAAAAAATATGAATGCAACGCGTGAGTTATCACGATCGTCTTGAGTGACTAGTTACACCGGCTTTCGCACATAAACGGCGCGAATAATATTATCTTGGATCTAATGTCTATTAAACAACGAGTGGGTAACTGTGCCTTATTTACATATTTGTATTTATTTTTGTGTGTCAGAAAAAAAAACAGTTTCGTAACCTACTTTGGTGTACTAAAGAAAATGAAATATTTGTTTTAATTTATATTTTCATTTGCTTTGCTCTGGTGTCGAGGCAAAGCGCGGCGTTGAGTTCCTCAACTCAACACGCACTGCCTCCGGAATTCGGCGGAAAATGAGAAACGTTGTATTTTAACACTAGGTTCCCTCAGCCTATGTTGTTGTGAAGCTGATTTCAATAATGATTAAAATAAACAATTAAGTTTTTTAATACGTTGCCGTTGTAACACAGATATTTATGTTAAAAGAAGGTAGGTACCTCTAAATTTTGCAATCTTTCAAACACTTGTGTGCAGCGGATATTTTACATTGAAAGCAATAAGAATAAAAGAACCGTAATATTTTGAATTAGGTCAAAACGAATTGTCGCTTAAACTTTCACTTAAGTCTCATCCGTAGGTACAATATGCTGAATAAGTACAATAACATGAACCATGCATATTAAAAACAAGAGATTTTTGAGTAAAATAAAAAAAAATAATATTTTATACCTTAGTATTTAAGAAGAGAGAGGCGGAAAAAAAATGATCACTTTCGAATAAAAATTATGACTATCTTTCACACGAAACGCACTCGATAACTGACACGTGCGCGAGCGCCGGCGTTCCAAACCGAAATTGCGGATTCAAGAGTATATTGGCGTGAGTACTAGGAGCAACGTCTACGGCCTATCCGCAAACATTACAATTCGGCCTCGACCTTGCTCGTGTGGACATAGAAAACAGAGATGCTAGAGTGTCCATCAAAAATGTTTCAAATTCTAATTGCTTATTGCAGTTTTTTGTTACATTTTATTTTTACAATGATCACTTTTAGTACTTTATGATGAGTAAATAAAATATAATAAACCTTAATAACTTATCCACACGTGTTATGGAGTAGTAAAAAATATGATTGCCATGTCTGAGCATTGTAAATTTTAAAGTCATCCTAATTTTTATTTGGTATTGAATTCGCATGAGATACTGGCTATCGCTCGAGGCTTGGACACGTGGAATTAATTTACACGTAATTTTAAAAGATTAGTACTATAAAATATGGCAAATGGATATAGTGAGTTGTATTGCGTAATCTGTCTGAGGTCAGAGGTTCTATTACAGCCGGAGGTGAATGCTTGCTTTAGTATGACAAATGGTTGACTTCGTCGACCCTTAATTTTGTATTGATTAAGTAACTTGTAAGATGCGACTTGTAAACGCGACAGGTTATGGAGTCGATTCTCACTCGTGCAAATTAAATATTGAATGAAATAAATGGAAATAGTTTTTTTCATATTCTCGCTCTGGTAATGAGGCAAAGCGTGGCGTTGAGTTACGTCACTCAACACACAATGCCTCCAGAATGCGGCGGAAAATGGGCACGGAGTCCCCTCTGCCGGCTAGGCTATGTGCGGGATACAACGTGAGGCTAAAAGATCTTTTAGGATTGGCAAAACAAAGACAATTAAATAAACACCAGTAGTCGTCCGTTCGTCGTTCTTTGACATGGAAACAATTACCTAGCATTTATTTAAGCCGGTATTACAAACGAGATACACAACTTCAAATATACGGTTACCCGCGAACAAAGTGTACAATATAATTACATCTGTAGATCTATAGAAACACTTAACAATTTAAACACTTTATACCAACTTGAATAACATCTTTATTATATTATTATAACACGTTCGTACATATATTTTTTTATCAGATGTGATATTTACGAAGCGCTTAGTGACCTATTTGGATTTTATATGAGAATAAACTTCTTAACTTTGACCATGACTTGACTGTGTGTGTCTGGCTTATTTCTTTGCAGGGAGAGGAATAGTGTCTAGTACTTCCGAGTAAAAGATATTATTATATCTTTCTTCGGACTTATAACTTCATCATATCTTTATCTGGACCTAACCCTAGTCAATTCATTGGTGGATCTCACATTTCTTGTAACTTTATCTCTTTTTTTACTTTACAAATTCTTTCGTGTGATGTGCATACAACATAATATTGGCGAAGTGATACTGTGCTCAACTGGGACATTCGAAACACCATAATTAAAGAGCAGAACTGAACTTCAATGGTGCTGGTAGTGGTGGTGGTGGTGGTGGCTTAATTTTTTTTATGAAATGAATATCTTGACTCGAGTTCAGAGACACTTCTGTCTTTTTAAAGTAATGTCACTTTATTTTTTTCACCGACTCTGCTGTTTATAAAATTTCAATGGTTTTATTATTTAAGCTAAAACTATTTGATTTCGTAATGAATTTGAAATATGAACTTTGAAATATGAATACATAATGCATAAACATGCTGAACCCAAACACGTTGTGTAAAAAATGCTTTGATTTAAAATAAAATTATGAAATATTTCGCAATTTATTAATGCTGATCAAAGTACACTTATGTGAGGACATACCTATTCGATATCTATTGTTGCAAAAATAATAAAAAAACATTTCGAAACTTCATAAAATTAATTAGAATATTTACTAGAAGTATATTGAAAAATATATAATTAAATGAATAAACGATATTTAGCAGGGTAGGCAGAGGGAACAGAGTGACTTAACACTAAGATACTCCGTTCTCCCGTACATGTAATATATTTTTAAAATGTGTTTATACTTTTTAGTTTGAAGAACCCAAAGTATTATTTATTATTTATATTAATTATTCTTTCCTCTGACAAAGATCCGGCCAACTTTCTTGATCGGCATGCAGTTCCCATTAGATGACGTGTTGAGCGGCACGTTATCTACTGAAAGCGAAACTATAATACAACAACATTGCTCAGAATTCGACAGCATAGCGGAATCGGAGCCGGAAGGCATGGCGCAATGCTCGATGCAATGCTATGTGCGAGCGCAGGCGGTTTCAGATAAGGTACTGCACACAATGGGTTTTTTATTAATTGGCAATTTGTTGTTTTATTTTTCTTTGTCATTTAGCATAGACAGGTCATTTAGCAATTTTCGAGATATTTGATTGAGTGGCAGAACTCAACGTTGCGTTTTGTTTTCTTACCAGAACGAGGACATGAAAATAAAAAATTCTCTAAAGTAGGAATCGAATCCACAATTGTCGCGTTTACAGTCAGGCGCTGTGGCGCTGCCCGACAACTGAGGCAGTTGTATTTGTTTTGATTGTAGATTTATATTGGCTAACGAAAGAATATGGTTGTGAGATTGAATACCAATCCGGCAACATTTAATTATATTTTTTTTAGTTTAAATAAGCAAAGTGTGTACACCTCGTTAAGAGGAAAATAAGTATAGATAAAAATAAAATACATACGTGTTAAGATTTCTCTTGACATAATATAATTTGTAACATTCAAAATATTTATTATCTTTAAATATCATTAATATAGGAAAATAATTAGCTATACAGTACTCCGTATACGGAGTCATAATGTATAACATATAAATAATATGTTGCCGCCATTGCACATGCTAATTTAAGTACCTATATATGTACATATATGCTATTTTTATTGTGTAAATTGTATATATATTATTTCAGCCGGCTCATCCGCTCAGCCGGTTCATCAGCCGGGATCTATCTCTGGGTAACCACAGGTAATTGCCCAGAGATGGTCGCCGGTTAATGCGTAGGAACTATGGAAAATGTGGAAATCTGAACTAGGACTCTGGAATGTAATTTGGATGGACTGACTGACTGTGACTGTCTACTGGGCTATTGAATGAGAATAACGGACGTCCGCCTTTACAATAGTCTCTAATTGAATGGTTGGCGGACTCGCCTTCCACTAGATGGGCAACACCGGCGTGGTCTGCTAAGGGTGTAGAGAGGTCTGCACGGGTTTCACCATCACGAGGTGCTCGTGAGTGGGTTTTCCCCCTATTACGCAGATTGAGCACTTCCACTCTCTCAAGCATATACCTCGTGCGCTCCATTCTGCCGGCCAATAAAGGCAAGCCAGAGACAGGGGATCACAATTCCCCTCCGGAGGACTCGGGTCCGTGGGGTCGCCACTCCCCATCAGCTCGCCACAAGCTGGGCAGCTTGCGGGCTTATAATTTTTTTTTATGGTAAAAGCATGGCAAACGAGCGTACGGGTCACCTGATAGTAAGTGATCACCGCCGCCCACGACACCGAGTAAAACCAGAGGAGCTACTGGTGCGTTGCCAGCTTTTGGGGTGGCTGGGCCCCGGAGCCCGGCATTACCTAATGCGAAACGCAGTGGCATAAAGCCACTACTTCACGCCGGTTTTAAATGCTGATTAATAATAATTATGAATATGTCCCACGACGTCAGACGACGTCCAAAATAAATATTTTTTTGGAGAAAATTGTCTTACGTACATTATTACAACATTATGCTTATAAAACAGATTTTATGTGTAGTAATTTATTAATATTAAGATTATTTTTACAGTCGGTAGCTGATTGTGTGGAAGCTCTCATAGGAACCTATCTGATGAGTGGTGGCGTCACTTCTGCCATTGAATTTTTAGAATATATGAAAATTATACAGCCTGAGGTAATTTTCTTAATAATTATAGAATGTAGTGTTTGATATACAGTTATAAACATTATCAACAGTTAAAACTTACTATTTCGTCTATTACTATTTTATTATTTGAGCAATAAATATTAAATAGTTATATATTTATTAATATTATTGACATAATCATATAGTTATATTTTTACATATTTTTATATTTGTTTTTAGTACTACAATCACTTAAATATATTTCTAAAATTCGGGGTACATACTTACATTCTTACTTTGTTTATACATTATTTCTCCTTTAAATTGCACAAAACTGTGTTTTAGGACAATTTTAAACAGTACCTTTGTAAGAAAGTTGATACTGCATTTACTATGAAAAAGGCGAGTGAAGACGATATTGATAGGCTCCTAAACCACTGTCGCAGCGATATTGAGATGACTATTAACTACAAGTTTAAGGACCCATCACTTTTGTTAGAGGTATGTTATTAATATAAACTTAAAATAAATAAATACATAGATAGAAATAAGTAGATTACATTATAATGTAGCTTTGGACGTTGTTTTTTTTAGTTTTACATAGTATCCCTCATTTAGCTGGGTAGGCAGTGGAAGCCTAAGGCTCATGCCGTTCCCCGTGTACGCCGCCGATTGAGAGCATTGCGTTTTGTGTAGCGAAACTCAACGCTGCGGTTTGTCTTGTTACCAGAGCGAAGAAATGAAAATATTAAATAAAATTGAACGTTTACTTGAAACCTGAAATTTAGACCCATCAAGAAAATTTGCATTCATCTACTTTTTCCCGACTGCTAAGGAAGAGTTGTATCTAATACACATTTGTACACTTTTTTAACTCAACTCGATAATGTTCAAGATACTATATTAAAATTCTTTAATTTCTTTCGATGCTTTGACGTATGTGAAATAGGCGACTGATCCTACTAAAATTACTGTAAAATTACATCTAAATCTGTTCAGTAGATTAGCTTAAAAAGGGAACAAATTCCATCCTCACAAACTCTCACATTCATAATATTAGAAGAACAAAAAAAAAGAGAATAAACACGACAAATATGTTGGGAACCAAAGATATTACAACTTACGACCAATTAATAACCATTAATATTGTAAGAAGCACAATAATACCTAATTGCTTTCACTCTTAAGTCATAACCAAGTTTATTTCAATGAAGTCAATGATTATTCATTTAAAGAGTGTCTGGTATTTCTTACACATGTGGGTACTTTAATAAACGAACAAATGTTACTTGCGAAATTGTTGCTTGCGTATGTTTAACAAATAGTTTTTATTTACATTCAAACGGACTTGACATAAAATTAAACTTGATACATTTTTTAAAGGCTTTTTAAAAACTTGAGGCCAGTCGTGGCGCTGGACCTAGGAGGCATTGCGGCCTCCAGAGTTCGGCGGAAAATGCGTGCCCTGCTGTATACGGGATACAAGCGTAAAGCTAAAAAAATAATATATTAAAGTACTAGCGTAGGTAAATAGGATTTTAACATATGTTTGCAACTTTATTTACACAATGACATGTTTCGTATAACATCTTTGTTTTGCCATGGTGTTCTAGTTTCTGACTATGCACAAGGCCGTGGATTGATCTTCCCTCAGAAAATTAAGAAATTACTCAAAGTCTTCTAATATTCTTCCGTTCCGTTGATCTCCGCCGCTGTGCATGTGATGTACAGCTTTTCGAAGTACCATAGCAGGATAAGAAAGCGTGAAGCTGAAATAGATTTTTTATTAATTATAATACAACTTTTTTGTTTTGTTTCAGTTCTTTGCTAATTGATCTAACAATATTAAAATTTACATAAATATCTTTCTTTTAGGCATGCTCCCATTCATCCTATATTCGAAACCGCTTCACAAGTTCCTACGAGCGTCTCGAGTTTTTGGGTGATGCGGTGCTGGACTTCCTGATAACTTCACATATATTTGAAAATGGACGTAGCATGAATCCAGGCGACTTGACCGACTTGAGGTCAGCTCTGGTCAATAATGTCACGATCGCTTCTTACGTCGTCAAACTCGGACTACACAAGTGAGTTCAATGACCTTTGTTAATAAATTAATAAAAAAATACTTTAAAAGACCGTTTATCGTCTCTTGCATTTTTTTATATAATAAGTAGGTACAATATATTGCTTCAACATGACTTCTATCTTAATGGTTTGTGGATACGATTCGAACTCGAGGAAATTATTCTATACAAATTATTTACATTTTCCAGTTCTCGTTCGACAAAGGGTAACGGTCAGTTCCGCCACTCATCACGAAATAAATTTGGCGTAAAATGTGGCGCTTGTTAATAATTCCTCGAGTTGAAATTGAACTCACGACCATCACATTTACAATCAGATGCATTGCGTCACGACGACCCCATACTTATTATTATTATATATATATATACTTATTGTTTACGTAATCATTTTAGATTTTTATGTTGCCAAATAAACGCAAACCTAGAAACCGCTATAAGAAATTTCGTTGAACATCAAGAAGAAAGGGAACATGAAATCGTGGAAGATGTACTTTATCTAATAGATGAAGAGGATTGTAACATTGCCCAGTATATAGACGTTCCGAAGGTTAGTTTTTGCTGGCGGAGGGGACATACGTGTTAAGATACGTTGGTCACCACGCATCCTACAATATTTGGGACGCACGCACGTGTTCCCCATGCATCGCATTGCGTATTATGTGGAGAGAAAATTAATCTAATTAATTCCCCTCAATAGGAGCTGAACTCGCAACCATCGCTTTTATAGTCAGACGCTGCGCTACGATGGTTTCGTTTCTATTAGTTATTATTGATATATCTATTTAAAACGATGATATTGAATATTTCTTTTTTCAGAGTAAATTTTATATAGCAAAAAATAATTTGTAGTTGATTCATTCCTACATTAAATTACTTCTTTTATATGTGAAGAATTTACTATGAATCCTTAAATTTAAAATTAATTGAAATAATTGGAGGAGTCATTGAATTTTTATTAAAAGCTATTATGTCTTAAAAATACATTTACAATACGATGGATATGATTTACAATTAGTTGCATAAGGATTTTTTACTTTATCTTTTTCATATCAATGTATCTGTGTAAGTCTTTCATCAGGTCACCTTGGCACCTTAAAAAACAAAGAAAAATATCTCAATAACTGCAAAATAATTGCATTCATATCATTACATTTGATAATCATTTAATAATATGCTTATCATTGCTAAATTTTTACGTCATGATGTATGGCCCCATGGTGGCGCATTGAACAGCGACTGTAAATGCGATTGTTACAGGTTCAATGCCCACTACATATAGTGGGGTAAGCAGAGAAAACCTAGTGTTAACATTGCGTTCGCCAACTCCCGCCAAATTTTCGGGACATTATGTGAGGTGTGGTGCAACTCATCCCCGCCCTTTAATGCTGAGATTGAAGTGACAATATTACATAATTAATACGCAATTCTATTTAATTATTTCATATTATTTTTATTATATACTAGTAATTAATTTGTAATTTCAGTGTCTCAGTGACATGTTCGAGGCTCTAATCGGAGCCATATTCCTGGACACCGGCGGGGACTTGCATCAAGTGTGGACGGTGATTTATAATATAATGTATCAGGAGATCGATAAGTTCTCTATGTGTATACCTAAACAGCCAGTGCGTGTATTGATGGAGATGATACACCACTGTCCTAGTTTTGGGTAAGTTTTTTTTATAAACTGATAACTCTAAAGCCGTCATGGCGCAAGCGTCCCGATGCGACGGATGTAGGTACAATTTCCGCTCGGGGGAACTCAATATTTAATATTTTTATTTCCTCGCTCTGGTAACAAAGTAAAGCGTGGCGTTGAGTTCCACTACTCAACCCGCACTGCCTGGAGAATTCGGCGGAACGTAGGGAATGAAGAATCTTAGCACTATGTTCCCAGGTTCCTCCTGTCTACTAAAAAAGAAGGTGATATTAGTTTATTGTTTACTTGAATCGAATGTGATGAAATATTTCTTAATGGGAAAGTAGATTTATTTATGGATATTAAGTTCATACTATCTTATATGTATGCAATAAAAATGTATTAAAACAACAAATGAAACAATCCTGTTTAAACATATTTAACATATCTACTATATAACATTTTTTATAAATATATATTTTTTTCAATTAACTTCTTTTTTCATAAATAAGGAGGTTCTATATTCGTCGGTTCGGTTCTATGTTTGTCCGTCATTTGTGGACTGGTTTAATTTTTTTTTCTATTTCAAAATTTGTTCTTATTTCCAGTGACTCCGTAATGACCGATGCGGCTGTACCCAAAGTAATGGTGCCGGTCACATTCACTAAGGATAGTAATATGTACACTGCGTACGGAGTGGGCACAAACAAGTCACAAGCTAAACGGGCAGCAGCCAAACTAGCCTTGAAAATATTAGCGGCTTAAACATCATTATAAAAATCGCCACGCACTACTGAGCTGTATTTACGAAACTGAGCGCTGTCAACAAAATAGCTGCCAGATTGCGCTAAAAATTGGTATCAGAGGTCAGCACAGTGCTACCAACATAAAAAATATATATCGTGTTTTCCATTAAGGACATAACAATTTTATCTATCTTTCAATGAATCGAGTGTAATGCCTGCTGTGTGGCTAGTGGCACCGTCTTGTTGAAACCACATATCGTTGATGTCAAGTCCATCCAATTCTGGCCACAAATAATCTTCCAACATAGCACGATAGCGCTTTCCGTTGACGGTAACATGACGGTCGTTTTCATCCACGAAAAAATTCGGCCCAATCACACCTCCGGCATGAAAATCGCACTAAACAGTATTTTTTTGCGGATGCAACGGTGTCTCAAGAAGCACATGTGGGTTTGTTGCTGACCAATGACGCATATTTTGCTTATTAACAAAGCCATTGAGCCAGAAGTGAGCTAGTAATCGCTCTTAAAGTTGCGACCACCGACTCAGAATTTCGGTAGTAATTTTTAATCACTTCTAAACGTTGCTTGTTCGTGAACTTTACCATAATGAAAATGTTGACCTTAACTAACTTTTTAACATTCACAGTTCATTAAAAAAGTTTAAGGGTGCTATCATATAAGAAAGGAAATTGTTATGTCCCTAATAGAAAACCCTTTATATTTGAAAAATAGTTAACGCGCGACTTGTTAATTGAAATGTCCGGATACTTTATTGTTACAATATATCAATTGTTAGTTTTAAATTTAATAAGTTAAATCTACGACGTGTGTTCAAAAAGTAAGGTGACTTTGTATTTTTAAGAAAAAAATATTTATTTATTTATCAATATTTATGTTGTCCCCTTCAAAGTAATCCCCTTCAAAGTAATCCCCCTCAGATACAATACACTTATGCCAACGGTTTTTCCAATCGTCAAAGCACTTCTCATAAGCACTTTTCGGTATAGCCTTGAGCTCTTCCGGCGATGCAGTCTTTATC
>DWGR01000326.1:0-24935 GCA_018247715.1 Heliconius burneyi | reverse complement strand
AATGTATGTGGGAACGTAGCATTTGAGACAAATGAGCTTAGGGTTATAATTTTATTTATTTACACTAGCGGGCCCAGCGTGGCTTTGCCCGTTTAAACTATAGGAATATTTATTTAAGGGTAGGTTTATAGGGTAGGTAGGTTTTTCAGCTTCACGCTGTATCCCGCACACAGCGGGGTAGGCAGAGGTAGCCTAGTATTAAGGCACTTCATTCTCCGCTTTCTGCCGAATTCTAGAGGCATTGCGTGCTGAGTGGCAATACTCAACGCCGCGCTTTGCCTCGACACTAGAGTGAAAAAATGAAAAATATAAACATCAATAAATATTTCACTTCCTCAAGTGGGGTTCGAACCCGCTTCGCCACGTCAGCCTCTGAGCCTTTAAAAGTAGGTATTTAAAATATATATATTTTAGTTTGGTTATATTAGTTTGGTTTTATTAGTTTGGTAATATTTCAATTACTTTACTACTACTTTTAATAGTGTGTAGTTTCTGTATAGAATATACACTTTACGTTCTATCCCGCATATAGCAGGGTAGGCAGAGGGAACCTAGTGTTAAGACTCTCTGTTCCCCACTTTCTGTCGAATTTTTTGAAGCATTGCGTGTTGAGTCGCGGAACTCAACGTTTTCAAGTGTCTTTTTCAAGTGAGTATCGAATCCACATCCGTCTCGTTATAGTCACAAGCTTGTACACCTGCGCTACAACGACCTTAGACTAACACTGCTATGCAATAAATAAATCATAAATTTGGGAAATTGTTGCGTTTTGTTCGCAAAATATGTCATATTTAATTATTATTTAATAGAAACTGTGCTACTACGTGCGCACTGTTAATGCAGTTTTCCCAGCGCTAATTTGGATCCCGATCCTATATCTTAAAATATATGTCTTTTATCATTATACAATCTCGATTTATTTCCTGTCATCATACAAATAACTAATTTACAAACAATATCACATTGAAAACTAAAGATTCAGCCATTTCAATAAAGCAGTTGAATAAAATACCAGTTCGAGTCCCGCTATGTTAAAATTTTAATACGTCTCCGTTTTTAATTTTGTCGAACAACATACTTAAAATTAATATTGTTTTCTTATTTATTAACTGATTGTAATAAAATAATTACGAAATGTTAAGTGAAGCTTGCCAAAATCCAATGTAGCATTTAAATTGGCTAAGCCAATTTCTGAGATTAGCGTGAACAAACGTACAGATAAACAGACAACATTTTAAAAAATCTTTGTTTTGGGTTCTATTGGGTGATAAATAACCACAGTAATAATTTTTCTGATTTATATTCCATGTACAGATACTGATCAGTTAAGATTTTATTAAAAGTATAGAATAAGATATAAATAAAATATTTTAGGAACAAAAATGTAAGGTAGCCAATAAACAAAGAACACGTTGAGAACATACATATATGATAAAGTTTTTAGAGTTACATAAAATATGAATAACTTTGTTTTATATTTTATTTACATAATCAATTGGTGCTATCATGCGTTACCGACCAACGAGCTTTGAAAAAGAGCATCATTCTTTTCCACCAGTTAATTAAGAGAAGGAAATATGGTCGCGTTTCATTAGTCTTTATTATTTCTATGCTATGTTCCAAGGTCATACAATGCACAAAATAAATAAGTTAACTCCTTCCATTCCGTCTTCCATTTGGTGGATTTTTTTCTGCTCTCATATCTTTTTAAGCTCTGCTATAATTTCTAGTAATTTTATAATTCTGAATATGTAAGAAATCAGTGAGATCTTTTACATACTATAACTTGTTTGCTTGCTTGTTTTGTTTTCCTTTGTTAAATTAGTTCTTACTTTTGCTTGTATTTTATATTTTTATGTAATTTGTATTTTGTTTTTTATATGTTTATGAAAATAAAATATAGTATTTGTAAATATTTCATAATTATCTTTGTAATATGATTGTTATGTGCTGTTCAAATGATAATACTCTCCTCTAGATTTTCACCATTTATTCTAGAGTGAGTTACAAAGTCGCACATCCATTTACTAAATAACCATATTTTATTGTTAGAAATCGGAAGCAGTTAACGTTTGACACAATTCCACTGCTTTTATACTCGTAGTCTTTTTTACATACATTTACCCTCTTTTACACGACTACACTAACAATATTATTATTATTTTATTGTAAGCGATCCACCCATCACTTTTATTATCTTTTGCAATCGTGTATGCACCCCTGAATTTAAACTTATTTGGTCACGTAAGCAATCCTCCAAGCAACTTATTGCAGCTCTATCTGCTTTAAAACTTTTTGCTTTTTACTTTCAAGCCCCGAGTGAACATTCAATAACAATGGAGAAGTTTCAGTTAGAAGATTTGTTTAAAGGCAAACCAAATCTCACACCTCTTTGTAATTACGAAAGTTTTTAAGGTATTGATTAATTAATAAAAGAATATTCGTAATATTTAAATAACTTCGTAATATTTAAATATAATTTTTATCGTCTTATAAAGTTTTAATTACATAAATTATTATAGAAATGAAATAATTAAATTAAAAATTAAATCAGCTTCACGCTGTATCCCACACACAGCAGGGTAGGCAGAGGGAACCTAGTGTTAAAGTACACCGTTCACCCACTTTCTGCCGAATTCTGGAGGCATTGCGTGTTGAGTGGCAGAACTCAACGCCTCGCTTTGCCTCGACACCAGAGCGAAGAAATGAATATATAAACGTAAATAAATATTTAATTTCTTCGAGTGGGGATCGAACCCACCTCATATCCTTGTGCCGCTGCGTCATGACAGCCTCAAATTCAATTATTTTTCATTTTTTTTTCACAAAGGTATTATCATAATCCACTCACGATTCTGGACGAGAAAAAGTAATCAAGATTTATTATTCTTCTCTTCGATCCCTGAAACGACACGAGAAGTTATTTTAATAAATGTTCGATTAAAATTCTAGCAGTTCTGTTATATTGAACTTCTATATAATACGTATTGAGAGTACGTACCTGTTACGAAAAAATGCTAATTAAAACATTCACGGTTCATTTCTCTCTACTCATATGATTTTTTAAAAATGTATTATTTTTTATATGAAATGGATATCATTGTTATCTGCCGTTCAATTTTAAAGATTTTGATTCTATTTTAACCCTTTTAACACGGACGGCTACTTTCATCATCATAAAACTATAAACCTAAGAATATTGATGTACTAAGCTGGTGATTTATATCACGATCTCTCCTTTCTTACCGAGGGTTCCGTATTAATTTCAGAATTGTATCCAACGACACAACACAAGACAAAGTTAAGTTTGTGAAGGTATGCTCTCATTTTGTATGAAATGAATTACAATTATTTTTACAAGTTTGTCATGATATTTTTTATCTATAATATGTCTATAATTTTGTGTTTGTTTTTCTATACTTCTAAGTAAGTTCTCACTTAATTTTTTGTGAAGTGTTGTGTTGAGTACCGAAACTCAACGCCACGCTATGTGTTCTTACCATAACGAGGAAATGAAATAAATTCCTGAATGGAAATCGAACCCACACACAGTCGCATTTACGATCAGCCGCTGTGCCGCTACCAGACGACCTCAAGAAACGATAGTTTGTTAAATTTCAATTATGCCAATGTTATATAAACATGCTGGTGTGGATTGTGAAGATTAAAACGTTGCTTCTATCATAAATATTATTCCTCCGTCGTACTATGAAATTTGTGGGAGATGTAATTTTGTCGAATGATGATAGTGCCAGCACTACATTATACATACTACATACAATTATATTTCATATTGGGCAAAATCGTTTGATATGCGAAATCAAACGATTTTTAAAAATCGTTTGATTTGTTAAAAAATCGTTTGATGTATTGAGAGCGTAGGTCTCATGAATAAAATCATTTAACTCGTAGAAATATTCCGCATTACCCGTCGTCGGCCGTCTATTGCTCTACAGGGTATAGTTACTTTCATTTTAACTTCTTCAACGATGTGAAAATATTTCTCGGCGAGTTTATTGCTGGCGGGAGAGTTCCTGCGGTTCAAACGGAATCTGAATATAGCATTAAGTAGTGTTTGAGTGTCAACCGACCAGCTTGGAGCGCAGATTTATTTTGTATTTGTTTCAGTTTCTTATAAAAGTTATTTTTTTTAACTTACTCTTACTACAGTAAGTTGGAGAGAACAAAGAAAAAATATATTTAGAATTTTGAATAAATCTATTTTTATATACCTATACCTACTTATAAATATGACGTATATTAAGTTTAGGGTACTCCAGGTTTTTTATATTATATTGTTCTCCTATTTTTATTTGGCTTCACGCTGTATACCTCATATAGCAAAGTAAACAGAGGAAGGAAGCCTTTTGTTGAGACGGTATTTTGGGCGCCTAATAAAATCGTATATATATATATATATATATATATATATATATATATATATATATATATATATATATATATATATATATATATATATATATTAGATAGAGTCTACATATGGTATGACAATATCGCTTTGTGTTTCGTTTATTAAGCACGTGAGCGCTACATCGAGCGCATGTGTACAAAGGGCAACCTAATATAACGGGCGCGTTATGTTATTGTTACTGTTCAGGTAAATTATTACCATACCAAGCATATTCGTTGGTGGGTTGGTTGCCAAAGAAAGCTGTGTGATCATAGTAATTTACTTTACGAGTAATTTTCTAACAGAGTTTTATATAGGTGCTAGTAAAACAGATAGCTATAATAAATTTCAAATTTCATTATTTGAAGAGGAAGTCGCGAGATGCTAATAGCTATTGGGTTTTCCGATCACGTCTCCATACTATTGGCGAGGATATTCGAGCCACCTGTGCCCGTACTCTATGAGGCTTTAAACACGCCTCTGCTCTCGATAAACCGACTGTGAAATATTCGCGGTGTACGCCTGAAGCCACATTTCCTTATGAATGATACATGCCAGCGTGCGCTTCAGCATTTGCTGGCACGACGCGATCGAACTGCTGTAGTTATTGCATAATTTCTAAAAGCAACTCTATCTCGCGTTGCTTTACTGTATTGCAAGATTTAAAAGTAACAGAAATATAAATGGTGAAAGGTAAAGTACTATGTATTTTTGGCGGTCGTGGGAACCGGGAAGCTGTGCTTGTATTTGTTACTGATGGTAGAGAGTGTGGTCATGAGCGTATCTCAAATTATATCTCTCCAACAAATCTTCACCAGAATGAACCGCCCCTACTTATGTTTTACAATTAATATTTCGTTTCATAATTTGTTGAAATCATTTAGAATAAAAAAAATTGTTACACAATACTTATGCATTGTTTCCTTGGTGACTAAGTTTGTAGATGATTAAAGTCCTTGTGACGCGACGTCTATATCAAGAGCGCGCAATATCATTATGTTTTCCATTTTCTGCTAAATTTGGGATTCTTCCTTTTAATGTACGGATGACATTTACGTTGCCTGACACACATGTTACTTGTCGTTGAAGAATATTCTCTTATACTCGGACTTACATATTCTCGTATACGTATATCATTTTACAATGAACTTAAAAAAATAAATAAAGTATAATGCAAAAAAATAGAAAAACGTTTTAGTTTTATGAAAATATCCTAATTTATTTCAAAACATACGTAGGAAATTCGTTTTATTACTTTAAGTCAATGTTTCAGCAGAGTCGTATCATTTGGAAAATTACATTTCATAGTATGGGCCAAAGCTCATCTCTTGGACGAGTCGCGGACTTTCCGAGTCGCAGTTTGTTACCGTACAGCCTTAAAATCCGTATTTTATTGTTTCGCCTCTCATTTTGACTTAAAAAACGCCCTTTCAAGGGTCACATTCAGCTCTATCATTCAAAGAACTGTGTTTAAAGAAAAGATTTTACATTAATATCCCTCATAATTTTGTATATAATATATTTTTTTATATTTTGACATTAAAATAATTAATTTAAATTAATTCATGATTAACTATTAGGCCGTCACATTCGAGGAAGTCAAATATTTATTTACGTTTATATTTCCATTTCTTCGCTTTGGTGTCGGGGCAAAGCGTGGCGTTGAGTTCTGCCACTCAACACGCAATGCCTCCAGAAATTCGGCTAAAAGTGGGGAACGCAGTGTCTTAAAACTACCCTCTGCCTACTCAGCTGTGTGCGGGATACAGCGTGAAAGCTGATTTGATTTTTGTTTTAATTCATGATTTATATTCGCATCTCTTTTATTCCTTACTGTGCTTTTATATAGAAAGAGATCTAGATCAAGTAAATATTTATATTTCATATATGGATTATGGATTGGCTAACAATCATCGTGCAGTCTAATACCAAATTACATAAGGACGTCAGATGACATAATTACATTACAGCGACTGCGGGGAATATTTGGACACAGGTTTAATTTGTTGTAGTTTACAACGGATTAGTAGTTCAAGCCGAGGTCGTAAATGCGAACCTTAGCGTGAAATGAAAATGAAGGCATCAATGGAGAAAGTATTTATAAAAACGTTTTACGAACTAGAAGAATATAAAATAGAAATATAAATTTCAAAGCAATCTCCGCGGCGTCGCCATATCTTTTAGTTTGATTTTAAAGGTCATTGGCTTTTTCTCGGTTTTATGCATTTCTGCTGTAGAAAACGAGTTAAGTGTACGTAAAGAGCTTACGGAGTTCTCGCCAATTCATGATACATCCAAAAGGAGAGTTACTGTACAACTTCGCAAGGCTGAAAAAAAACGAAATAAACATTTCCTTGTAGAAATACATGGTAACTATAAAAGTAGTATTTCAGAAATAGGTTTCAGAAATAGGTTTCAGAAATAAGAATGAAAAGATTCCTTCTCACAGACTAATCTAAAAAGAGAGTTTGCCATTTGTGTGCTGAATCTCATGAAGATGATAGAATACGGTGTGGAGATTATAAATATTGGAACCATGAGGCTTGTGCACGCATATTGGAGCTATCTAATAGTAAGTACATTTGTGATTATCGTATTGTCTAAATAGTTATAGCTTCTTCTTTTTCGTAGTTTTAATTAGTTTGTTTTTTTTTCTTAGTTTTTAATTTTCATAATAAAAGTGGTAATTTCTGAAAGATTTAGTTATTTAAATAATAGCATCATAGTTCAAATATAACGAAGGATATTAAAAATGTAATTTTAGGAATACGGTTTTTTATTGATAAACCTCAAGGTATCTTTCCTTCATTTTAATATTCATGATTTTGTTAATTTCTTTGTGCAAACTTTCGAAAAACTGCCTAGTACTTTAAACAATGTCTCATTTGTAAGCAAATTATTCGTAGTTAAATAATTTAAAAAAATTCTAATGTTTTTTTAGATTCATTCAGCGTACATCCCGTATATAGCAAAGTAGGCAGAGAGAACATATGTAGTGTAAAGACACTACATTCCCCACTTTCCGTCTTATATTCTATACATAGCGTATTGAATCAAATAGCTCAACGCCGCGCCGTTCAAATTTTAAAAATCAATCCACGTGGAAATTGACGGCCACTCATAATAAAATGTAGTTGTCAAATATAAAACTTCCTCCTTCCTTCTTTGCAAAAAAGAATTCGGTTAAAAATAAATAAATACATATATGTTAAATACGAGTACAAGCGAGTGACTGTAAGCGCGACGGTAGTAAGTTCGATTTTCACTTGAGGGAATTAAATATGTATTAATCTCATTTCATTTCGTCTTTACACTAGGCTACCTTTGCCTATCCTGTTAAATAGCGGAAGATCACGCGAAGCTGAAGAAAAACAGTTTTTACTTGATTATACAAGTATCTATCTAAAATACTAGCTAACATTTCCAAAGCAATAAGTAACATTGTATAGGAGAACGTGAAAATTAAACCGTTTGTAAGGAAGGGTATAAATTCGCGAAATCGCACCTCGCTGACACATAAAGTGAAATAAATAGTCGCAGCCGGGCGTTGCGTGCCGCCCCCGCTGAGCTTCATGTATACCAATTGTCATTTCCAATCTAAACATCGACTCGTCTTGATAGAAATATGGTTATTACTTGAAAGGATAAATTACTTTACACTGATTTGTTTCCAATATATTTATATACATTACAAGTAGTCATTAAGGATAATGGTAAAAAAAAATCATTCTCTCATTTTTAAAATGTCGAAAACTTTTCAACATTATTAGATGCACATTTACAAAATACGATGCGCCTTTTTTAAAAGAATACAGTTAGTTATACTAGGATCCGCCACATGCTGTGTACAGTGGATGGAGCTGAGCGAAGCTATGTTGCAAAAAAATATTTTGCGAAATTTTAGGTTTTTCCGCACACGCTGGGTTAGGTGTGTCAAAGTTCAATCTGTGCGCGAGCTTAACTTTTGGCCATTTAATCAAGAACTACAATTACAATTAACTCAAGACATGAGTTCGTACTACGTACATAGGTGTATACTCCGTTTACTAATGCTGCATATAGCTGCCGTATTCGTATTGTAATAGTTATATGTTGCAATCCAGCTAATGGGACATAGTTATTGCCAGGTCTATTGCTCGACTAAATTCCATAGTGTAATATGGCGTCGTGCGGCTTAAGACTATCTGAATTTTAAATTTAAAAATGGATATTGAAAAGTAAAGATTCAGCAAATGGTGATTTCTTTCGTCTTGTTTTATTTTAAGTTAGATAAATAAAATATTATATGACTGTCTCTTATTCGTACAAAATAGGTGAGTCGTATTTTGTATCTAATGCCCAAAATTTTTTGAAATCTTACTGTTGAAATACTAATTTTATTTCTTATTCACATGCTTTATTATGCCTTATTTACTGAATTTCCTTTCAGATTTGACTGTTTGTAATCTTTTAAAAAGATAAAAAAAAATGCATGAACATAAGAATAAACATAGTAATAACAGAAGATAGTCTCAGCGTTTGTATGACTTTAACACGACGGTTCGAACGTCACTCGGGACAATGGAAGTTTATTTAATAATATTTTTATTTCTTCACTCTGGTAACAAGGTGCGGCTACGAAAATTCGGTGGAAGGTGGGAAACAGAGCGTCTTACTACTAGGTTCCCTCTGCCTATCCAATGTAAGGGATACAGTATGAGCCTGAAAAGAAGGCTATTATGGGAATAACCACGCGTAATAATTTGACAGAATATGCATTAAAATTAAAATAAAGTTCAACGAGATGAGTGAAGAGGCAGTTGATCAAAAAAAATATTGTTTGTTAAAAAGGTTTTGTTAATAAGGTGGCGTTGGCCGGTTTCCATTCAATTCGGTCTCGTCGACTACATTAAACTGATTGCAGCAATTAGCGGGTGGTGTAATTCTCGTCTCTCAGTTCCACCCCCTGCACTCTACACTTCACTCTGCCCCCACAGAAAATTACTTGAGCCTCGCGACGAATCTTCTGTGATTAAATAAAATCGACTTAAAAGAAATTGTTTTAGATTTTCTCTGTTGATTGTTTCCCTGTGGGCGTTTAGCGTTGTCCGTGGATTTCATTAAGGTAAGTGGATTTGTGATTAGAATATTACGTTTTTTGGGAAGATTTGGGTGATGCGGTGACATTCCATTTGTTATAAATTAATTAAAGAATTAATCACAATTAATTCTTATACTCAGAACAATTGGCGCGCGAATTTTGCATGCTCACGTCGTCGGTAAACAAAGTTTAGGAAAATGAGTTTTGTTTGAAATTGTTCTGGAAACCTGTTTCTAATTTGAGATAGTTATAATATTTACGCGCGTTTGGTTTAATTAGAGATTGAAATCTGGAGAGCCAGTATTGGGTGTACGAAATGTAATATGAATTCATGGTATAAAACACAACAGTAATTTAGCGCTAGCTATTATATATATGGTGTTGTTGCAGTTCTTGTTGCATAGAAAAAATAATAAAATAGAGAGCCACCACAGCGACAACTTTCCATAAAATAACCTGCGATAATTGCTATACAGATTAGCAAGCTAATTGATGAGGGCAGCCA
Organism: Heliconius burneyi; assembly: GCA_018247715.1. Lineage (NCBI taxonomy): Eukaryota > Metazoa > Arthropoda > Insecta > Lepidoptera > Nymphalidae > Heliconius > Heliconius burneyi. Next base: position 14,939 of record DWGR01000326.1, on the reverse strand, counting down.
TTACGCAGGGCCCCAATTGTGTATGACTGTAAGCGCTACAGGCTGTGGGTTCGATCCCTACTCGAGGGAATTACATATTTATTTAAATTTATATTTAAGTTTCTTCGCTCTGGTCTCGAGGATAAGCGCGGTGTTGAGTTTCGCCACTTAGCACAATGTCTCCAGAATCAGGGGAATATGGGGAAAGGAGTGTCTTTACATTAGATTTCCTCTGCCCATCCTTCTGTCTGCGGGATACAGCGTGAAGCTGATAAAAAAAAATCAGCTTCATTATCACTCTTATTAAAATACGAATAATACAAGGAGTAAGATAAAGTTATATAATCAAAGTTTGCGGTCGCAAATGTACCTGGAAATGATTTAACAGTGACAGCTCATACAACGGTCGCGCGGCACATTTAAAGGCAGTACCGCGGCACTGATAAATCTCAGCTGAGGCTGAAACAATAGAGCTTCCTGTTTTGTCCGCACACACACACGATGTATGGTTTGAATGAGGCAAGGCTTAATTTGTTTGAGATAGGCATATCATGTGAAACAAATAAAAAATAATAGTAAATCAGGTTAGCACTGTATCCCGCATACAGTCAAATTGACAGAGATAACCTAATGTTAAGATTCTCCGTTCTCCACATTTTTAAGTGGCGGAATTCAACGCCGCGCTTTACCTCGACACCAGAGCGAAGAAAATTGAACTATAAACATAAATAAATATTTCACTTCTTCGAGTGGGGATCAAACCCACAATCAGTCAGTCACAATCAGTCAGATCAAACTCGGCAGAAAGTGGGGAACGGAGTGTCTTAACACTAGGTTCCCTCTACCTACCCTGCTGTGTGCGGGATACAGCGTGAAGCTGATTTTGTTTTTTAATTTTAAACTAAATATAATAAACATATATAGATTGTACATAAATATGAAATATATAGACTAACGTGGCTGTTACTTTTAATCTATGAAATAACGTTTGACGTGTCATTAAATATTTACATTTGATAAAGCTGACTTTTTCAGTGATGAAAAACCTAGAATATTCATATTAAAAGTACATAGTAAAGTAATATTAATATTTTATATATATATAAATATTTTATATATATACAAATATTTATCAAACAGTAAGTTGTTGGACAAAACAGAATAATTCTCTCTCTTTAATTTCATTTAAAAATATATACATTGGAGAATATATACCGGGAAATACTATGTTTGAAGAGTCAGTAACGATTTGAATTAACAAAATGAATACGGTGTTCAAAATTCAATAATTTAAAAGTGATATACTGTAAACGTATTAGTAAGTGGTTAGAGTCCTTTGTCTTGAAGCAGTGCATCTTCAAGTCTTGTATTGTGTTTCATAGAACCTCAATATCTTTATGTCTCTTTATCAACAGAATAACAAAAACCACATAGAAACTTAAAATATATTAGTTACTATAGTAATTACTATTTTATTGATCTTAACTTCTTGGGGATACTTTTCTAAACATTATTGAATATTTAAGTTACTTTTTTTTTCCGCGGAAGAGGAGAATCGAAGTGTCTCAATGGGAACAGAGTGTCTTAAGACTAAATTTCCAGGTTCCTTCTGTCTACTTTGCTATGTTTGGTATTCACCGTGAATCTAAAAAAAGTATTCGTATGTCGTAGTTGTTAGGTTGTAACGAGATTTTTCATTTTCACGCTCTGGTAATAAGACAAATCACGGTATTGAGTCACTATGCCACTCAACACGTTGTGTCTCAGAAATTAGACAGAAGGGGACAGAAGTGTCTTAACACTAGGTTGGTTCTGGCTACGGTGCTACTTGTGGAATAAAAAGTGAAGCTACGTTTGTTTGAAATATATATAATAATAGTTTACTATATTTTTGCAATTGTCACAAATAAAGTAGTTAGTGTATTCTAGTAGTGTCTAAATGACATCACAGTAAATGTTATATCAGAATATATATATATATATATATATATATATATATATATATATATATATATATATATATATATATATATTTAGGCGAATGAGGTCTGAGTCGATATGCGGTTACCGACATTCCTAACGTCAAGTCCTATACGATGTCAATGATCTGAGTCGAATATATGGCGCACATCATTGAACAGCGAGTTGCAGATGTGCAATGAGAAAGGTACATTTTTAAGTGAAATATATAGAATCCTTTCTTAAGCCGATAGTTTGTAAATTAACTTCATTTCTATTTTTAGTAAAGCAATTTTTACATTTTTTTCTATTTAAATTTATATTTCCATTTATCCGCTGTGGTGTCGAGGCAAAGCGCGGCGTTAAGTTCCACCACTTAGCACGCAAGCACTCCAGAATTCAGCGAAAATAGGGAACGCATTGTTTTTACACGAGGTCTCGAGATTGAGATTGAGGTCCTGCCTGCTGTGTGCAGGGATACAGCGTGAATCTAATTTAATCAAAACTAACTTTGAAATATTACGATGATGAATAAGCAAATCTGTCAATTATTTGGATGACATGACAGAATAGAAAACATTGTAACTGTAATATAACTAGAAAACTCAATGATATATAGTAATCTAATAACGTCTATCTTCACACGTAATGGAGGGAGTAAAGGCCACAGGGGGAGGTGGAGTGCTGGTTAACTAAGTAAATTGAACGTGACGGTTTGTTTCATGCCTGCTTGTCTATTTACCTGAGAAAATAAATATACGTAAAGTCTAAGTAAATGTCGAGGATTAATATGAGTTAATATATTGATGCTTGAAATTCACATTAAAATGATCTAGCTAGTACGTAACGCTTGTACGTTACGTACATAACGTGTATATAGATAATATTGTTGTATCTCTTTAAGTAACATATGTAGGTATTTGTTTTAATAACTTTTATATGGTTTTAAGCCTTAGCTGTTTATATATTATAAAATAGTTTATAATAGTGGAGTCATATACGAAAGCTATTTAAAATACTGATTCTAAATATTTTTTGTATATTATTCCACGAACTGAAACTTAAAACTTAGTCACATCTATGTAATTGTATGTGCAATGTGATTGAACAAACTACATGATCGAACATTTATAAAGTTATTTGGAAATGTTATTAATATTTAGAAATTTAAATTTGAGTACCCAATGTATTTGTAAATAAAAAAAACTGACATTGTAAAAAAATGAAAACTGACATTAAAACTAAAAGACACTTACCTACTTAATAAATAATAATAAAAATATATATATTGATACCTATTTAAGATCTGTTATTCTTGGAGTTGGTGCCAACTTATTTAGCTTTTGCTCGATGTATTTAGTAGATATCTATTAATGTTAATGTGTGAGTGGTGGTTTATGTAATTTCTTTTAGCTTTAGCTTACTTACCTTCGCAATTATAAAAAAAACGTAATGAAGATCAAAATTTATTAATTCATAAATAAAACAAACAATATAAAGAAGTATGCACAGAATCTTTATATATTGTATTTATACAACTGACGGAATTGTCAGTTAATACAAAAGGCTGTGGAGTAACGAAGTTTCACACTTCGTCGTATATATGTACGAGTATGTCATGAGATACGAGCAAAATGTACGGGCGGGTATGATCTTTGAACAAGAATAACAGAAATGGCGCAAAATATATTTTTTCTGAAAAACATAATAATGAAGCTGTAATATTTTTATTATTACTAATAATTTAAGCAGCACATTGAGAAAATTCCAGTGGCTGGAATTATTTTTTGTTACCGTTGTTAACCTTAATTTTATAGTATGGGACAAAAAAATAAACTTCACACTATATTCCGCACACATCAGGGTAGGTAGAGGGAACCTAGTGTTGAGACATTCCGTTTCCGACTTTCTGCCAAATTCGTGGCGGTATTGCGTGTTGAGTGGCTGAACTCAACGACGCGCTTTACCTCGATACCAGAGCGAAGAAATGGAAATATAAACGTAAATAAATATTTCGAGTCGAGGGGATCGAATCCACAACCGTCGCGTTACAGTCACACCCTTGTGCCGCTGCCCCTCAACGTGAAATGAAATTTATAAATAACTTGATCTCCAAGAAAGTACTTATATATTAATAAAACATGAAACTTTAATTATTGCGATGATTACTTTTAGTTTATGTGAAAAACTAAACCTAAATATTTGAAGATTTAAAGTAAGTTTTTAATTATAAAAAAAATTACAAAATTTTCACTCGTCACTACCTTCAATCATTTATTGTTCATTTTAATTCAGGGCAGCTCCCCAAGGAGACGGTGTGACGTGATTCATTTCCGAGCAGTATTATAAATTTGTATCCTCATTGTTTCTTTTGCAACCAACATTTGCCTATTGTTGGGACAAACAAAAGATTGGACTCTTATATCTTATATTTCTGCTGTTACTATATTATCATATTTTTTAAATAAACATATAAGTATGTTATTATTTAAACAAATTTAGAAATAACATTGTCATTGTCGTAATCGATTGTCATTTCGAGGAATTATTAATAAAGGTAATCGGTTCGTATTCTCCTCCGATAGCGTGGGCGATTGATCCAGTTGGATTACTCAGAATGACTGTTAATTAAGCTATCAACTGAGTGGGCTTTAGAATTTATGAACTACAAATTAGGATAAAATAATTAAAATTAATTCTAATTTTGAAATAAATTTTATATACAAATATAATTATATATACAGTGTATACGTGGTGTTGATTTAAATAACTAAAAGGTAAATTCATATATTTGTATAAAGGCAATATATATATATATATATATATATATATATATATATTATTATTATAATTTATAATAAAGAGTTAATAGTAAGATAAAAATAAAATATATTTTATTACTCTGAGCTTTAATTATGCTAAAGTAAAGAGACAACCATTTGAATTGTTTTATTTGATAAAGAGCAATGTTTATTTTAAAAATTGAATGTTATTACAATAAACATTGGACTTTACTTACCAGAGACTACAGTCGGTACACGTTTTATAATTTATATGAAGAGAGAAAAAATTTAATAAGCTTAACAAATATTATAACAAGTAAAATAAAATACATATCGTACAGTCATTCAATAATATTATTATAAAATAGATTTTTAACTCAAATTGTTTCATGTTTGTTTTATTTGGTTAGATATTTGACATGCATTCCACATATAACGGGGTAGACAGACGAAATCTCCGCTTTCAACTCGAAATTCCGTGTGGTGTAGCGCAACTCAACTCCGCATTGATCTGCCAGAGCGAGAAAAAGAAAACCATACATTGTTCCATAATACTTGGGCTTACAAATATTGTGTATAATTGTATAAGCTTAACATTTTTATCTTAAGCCTGTGGGTGCGCCTGTAACGCGACGGTTGTGGGTTTGATACCCACTGAATTATTATTTCTTAATATTTTTTTTCTGCGCGGCGTAATAATAATAATGTGACAATTGCTTCGTTGTGGAAGTAGCAGCCGACGCCTATACCTGCCTGTACCGCGGACGATAATAGCCACAACATTTGCATAAATCAAGATGAATTTAAATTCGCAAAGTTTGTTGGGTATTTTGAAATGTAAAATATTCTCTTTTGTCTTGCTTATTACTTTGCTTAATAAAATATCCCTTTGTTTGCTTTAGTAAAATTTATGATGAATAACATGAAATAAGTATATCTTTTGTTGCCTACGTTTTATATTTATAATTTTCATTTTCCTCATTATTATTTTTTTAAGATTCTGTACCTCAAAAGAAAAAAATGAGACCCATGTAGGATCACTTTGGTGTCTGTTTGTTAAGAGCATTTATTTTGAGATCGCATAGAGGTATCAAGCTGAAACTTAAATCAAATATTTAGGTCTATTTACAAAAACATTAAAAAACAAGAATCTGAATCATTGGAATCAAAAGATATGAGCAGAGCCTTTGTGCATTCATTTTACTGCATTTTATATGAAATTCATCGTTTAATAAAAAAGCAAAAACACATTGCAAACTTAAGTTGGTCAACTATTGTAAATTGTACTTTCTATTGACCAATAATCCTGAAATTGATACGGAACCCTCGGTGGGCGAATCCGACTGCAAGTCGGATCGACTTGACCGGTTTTTTTTAAATAAAATGACAAATATATTATTTATATATTTTTATAATTTTACTAAAGTTTAATCAAATAAGAAAATATCAACACTACCCAATCATAACAGCACTACCCAGTACTATTTACAGGTAGTTCACAGATAACGCTAATGCTAGTACAAATAATTATCACAATATAGTCATGACAGCCAAAAACTTGATATTTATAAAATATTTGTATGCGTACACATGGTATATTTTCACCGTGAACGTTGGATATATATAAGAACACTCATATTATACATCCCGTTATTCCTGGTGGAGTGGTATCCGCGACAGCCTTCCGGAACTAACAGCCACGAAGGCTGTAAACGTCTCCAACGCCTGACTTTTGGTGATTTACTCCGATTTTATGTGTCGCCTCTCCTTGGATTTATATTAAATTTATTTTATGGCAGTTTTATAACCCAAAAACATGTTGAGAGCTACCTAAACTCGTTTGCTCCTTCATGTATGCGCATAATGTTATTTGTTAGTGAACATTTTAAAAGTAGTTGAGCTCTCACGTAAGTCGTAGGTCTTTCTGTCGACGTCTTACTTAGTTATTACCAATTCGTGTTATGTAAGGAGAGAGAAAACAGTTTGCTTTATATTCTATTATATCTTCATAGAGATCTTATTAAGGCATGGACAAGATAAATATATTTGTAAAGAAACTTATTTAAATAATAATGTCACATCAAGCTTAGAGTAAGAGGAATAATAAAGTCGAAAATAAAATTATACTAAAGAAATAATTGCTATTTTCGATATTTTTTTATTAACTACTAAATATAAGAAATTTATATTTAACTTATTTCTAGAAATTCTATTGCTCATAAAATTAAATTCTCAGACTGAATTTTTAAAGAAATAAAATTTTAAACAACTGCCGTCGTAAGAAATGTTTACCAAAATTTTGTAATTTCATGCTAACGACATGTGTTCGTGAACATTTTCAGTTTACTTATTTACTCGTTATGATTTTTGAGTTTCTTTAAAATTAAAATATATTTTTTGGTCTTTGTTAAATGTTTTAGAATGATAAAAGTGTATATATCAAAAAGTTAAATCGATGCTCATTTTTTAAATTTTAGGCTCTCCGTATAGAGTAGGGTAGGTAAAAATCCTTTAGGACATATTCATGTCAAAAACCGAAATTATCTTAAACTTATATTTGTGGTCATCTAGATACATCCAAATTGTGCTAATACGTTACAAAGTCAATTTTTTGTAAAAAAATAATGTTAGTTGGTAACCGAGCTCCAGCAGACTATTTGTGACGGTTTAAAAAGTCACATAATCGAAGCAAGGCGTACGCTTCGGGCGAAAGAGATAATTCCTCCAGCGAGTAGTAATTGAAACCGTGCCACACATTTTTTGCCCCATTTTTAAAACAAATCACATACGAGAGAAAAAATGTGAACCTAACCGTATTTGCCTCTGACATGTAGGGAAAATTAAAAAATGCTTCACGTTAGCTTCTAACGAATTATATGCGTGTTTGTTATTTCAATTATACGTTAGACATTATATGTATTATATGAATAATAAGAGTTTCACTGTGGCGTGATCGAATTCGCAATGCAGAGATACCTTCGAAAACAGATACTGGAAGGTCATATAAAAAGCATGAAGACCCCCCGAAGGCTATGTATGAAGAGGGAAAAAAAAGCTTTAAAATGGTTAATGATCTAAATTGTATTAATAATAAAATATGTTTTTATTAACTACATCGACTCATGAATGGCGTAACTTAACCCTGAACTTCGTTTCATTAGAGTGGGGATTTGAAAATAATTAATTCTCCCGAGTGGGGTTCAATCAGGGAGTGTAACTCAGACACTGTTCCCCTGTGTCACCATGGTTACAGTGTAAATATAAAATTGATTAAGTTTTATATTTCGAGTTTCTGTTTGTGTTTCTATAGTCGCTTGTAAATATACTCATTAAATTAATTGAACTAAACAAACCAAATGAGTTTTATGTTTACGTATCCAAATATATTCCAGGTTAGGAGACGTAGTGTCTGAACGCCAGGGTCCCAGGTTCATTCTGCGTACGCTGCTATTTGCGGGAAACAGCATGAAGCTAAAGAAAACATTGTTTAATGTTGCATCATATCTATGTTAATCGTTCTCGTCAACGTTCATAGACTTCTATTTCGTTATTTCGTATATTATTTAATAACAAATGTCCCGTATTGCTTAAAAAATATTCTTTATGAAAAGTAATCAGCGAAATGGACTATTTATTACTCTCTAAAATATTTTAAGAAAATTAATAAATAAGAAATATAAGATATTAAAATAATAAATAAGAAAATTGAATCGGATTGCGTTACATATGTTATATACTCGTAGTATATACACATATTCGTCCGTAACGATCAAAGCAGCGGAACTAAATGAAGTGTCTGTACTCAAGCAATAGCTCTCAACAATAGTACTCTTGACATTTTACTATTGTTTGTTCATTCCATTATGTGCAAGTAGTGGAGTGGAAAGAGTAAGGAGCTGGACGATGTCTGTGACGCCGAGCACTCTACATTTAACATTTAATCCTTGTCAAAGCATTAGTGGCTAAGCGGATTTTAAATGTAACATTTTTAGACGTTTTAGGTTTTAGGGATTGTTTTTTAGGGAAAAATCTGTGTAATTTGTTTCAATTGTAATTGTTTGAATTCTAATTGCTTCGTTTATACTTTGCAGGGTAAGCAGATGGAACCTAGGTTTAAATATGTATGTATAGATTTGTAGGTTTTTTAATGTTTTTTTTCCTTATGTATGTTTCCTTTACAAAACAGGATACGCAGACAGGACCAGGAAAAATAATTTCAAGATACTGCGTTCCTATTAAGTCACTTCCGTTCGTTACTTTCTTTGGAACTCACCCTTGCCTTGTTACTAGAACGAAGAAATGTGAGTATGAGTCGAACCCGTTACCGTCGTATTTACTGTCGCACGCTTGTGCTGCTGCGCCACGACGATCTTATATGTATTGTGCTCGAATATCATTATACTGGAATGCTAGATGATAGAAAACGACACTGCATTCTGACTAACCAAATTAGGATCTATATCTATCTATCTATTATAAATTACAATTTGTCTACTAATCACCCACATTCGTTATGCCTTTTATCTTGTGTAAGAAAATCATTTGGAAAGTTTTGTAGAAATTGTTAAGAGCATTTATTATTGATAAAATTATAGAAAGTCTGTCTACTGTGTGTGGAACAAGTTAGCACTGTCGATTTCAGTGTATGTAACTCACGTTCCTTCAGTTTGTTTTGCCAACGTGTGAAGGTTACTTAGCGCTTGCACTGTTTGTTTTAAGGATATGTAGGTAAACTCCGATCGAGGGACCAGTGAGTGGGTACTTATATTTATTAGAAGTGAAAAATAAACTGTTTATAAAGTGTTATTCCCACTTAGGGAGTAATTGAAAAATAAAACGTATTACATAAAAAAAATCGAGATTTGAACCAGCACTTCTAGAAACTTAAGCCGACAACTAAGTTAACAAAGTTAGTTTTAAATATCTTTATTTATTGAACCTAAAAAATAGCTGCGCTCAACCTCTTAACAATTGCTGATATTTTTATGAAAGCACTCGCTCTATATATGTTTTAATTTATCATTGTTAAGCAAAACACACGAGAAAATTATATTATGCGGAATATCTATAAATATATTCTAAAAAAGTAATAGATAAAGAAATTAGTTTTTTTTTCAAATATATTTTTTCATAATTTAAATGCAGTACAATGCAAATAGATTAAATCAAAACAGCACCTCGAACGTGGCTATATGTTTTAAAGTGACCCGAGATTACTCTATGACCTTGTGCGATATATCTTTCTATCTTTCACATAGTATAAATTGAAAAGAAACGACCGTATCGAAGAACAAGAATGTGTAGAATTCGATTGAATTTAATAAATCTTTAATTTAATAAATTTCTTAAGATTCATACACAAAAAGGAATATTCTTTTTCCTGTATTTAATATGCTACGCATTTTGGGAAGCCTTGTTTGTAAAAATTTTAAACTATAAGTATTTCAACAGATTAGTTTAATAGCATAATAAGAAATATTTTCATAATTTAGTTTATTTTAAGAACATTACATAATGATCTTATCGAGTTCAACTTTATATTAATTTAAACTTACATTATGAACACGTCCTATTCAATCGGGACTGAATTAATGAATACGTGCGCGGGTCCATCCCCAAATGAAAGGGTGATAACTATCTGAGAGCAAGTTTCAATCATATCATTTGGGCTGTTACACGACGACCCGAACATTCCATTTAGATAGCTCTTTCACGTACTGTACGATATATACCGAGACCGGCTTATCGATGACTAACATCTAACTGCTTTGTGACTTTGCCAACTACAGAGATGAAAATTTTCCAGAATGTAGATTTGAAAAGATACAACTGAAATAGATGAAATGATACTGTGATTTTAATTTAAATATACATATAAATACAATTTAAAATAGAATGTTGTCATATGTGAGCTACTATAGATTTATTATAAAAGTATGAATATGTATTTATTCCTTTGATATGTCAGAAACTTATTTAATAAATATAAGATATAAATTGTGTTAAAATGTCGTGTTTCGTTAAAAATACAATCGTAAATTAAGAACAAAAAAAGTGAAAAAATATGAACTTTGAATAGACAAATCATTAGGCCTTGGATTTGTAGTTTGAAGGTTATAGACGCCAGGGTACGCGGCTGATAATATTATAATTGGTGAGAAACATTATCTGCGGTATAATGGCTAATAGTCTATTTCTAAATATCAATAAATATAAAAAAATACAATATTTCAAATTTATTTATTTGTATCATAGGAAAAAGAACAAGTATAGAAGTTGACATCTCGTTGAAGTTCGCTTGAGCGAGCTTTATTACAAAAGAGATAAACGAAATCATCGACCGGAGGGATATGCAGCTACTTTGTGAGTCTTTATGAGTGACGATAGAGTCCAAATAACATGTTATTATTTCTGTATACGTAATAGTTAAAACTAAATCTTATATAAACATATTCCGATTTTGTGCAATCCTAGACTAATTAAAGTTTATTGACTTTGATCATTATCCATATATTATACTCGTATTTTTTCTGTTGTACCCTTGACGGAAATGTTATACTAATTACACTTCTATCAAGAAGTAGTAAGGGTGTTACAATTAAATTTCACGGTCGGCCTGTGAAATTATCCTTAGATTTCAATTATTTTATTGACGTTTTTTTCTTGCGTTAACCCTTGACTGTCATTATTCGTACCACTTCATTCTATAAGGGAGCCTTCACACTAAAGTACCAAATACGGTTCGTTCTCGGTCCCATTGCAGTCTATTAAAAATATTCTTATGAGAAGCAACAAGAGCATTGTTACTATCGTGCCGGTCCAATGAAGCATATAAAAATTATAATTTAAAATTATTTCTTACGACCTTGCTTAAGACCAGCATTATAGTGTATATCCCCTCTAATTAGATGATGTGCAGGACTAGTGTTTTAACAGGTTACTTTCATTTTGTTAAAAACAGATATTTTTTGGTAAAAAAAACTCAACAAATCTATTACGTATATAGGGAATAGTAATAGCCGTAATCCAATTTATTAATCTATCTACAAATCATTGAAACAAAGACGAGTACCTACAAGCATGTCTTCGTTAGTAGTTTAATATATACTCAATCATATATATATATATATATATATATATATATATATATTACAACTGAAAAACCGTGTTTCAACATTAAAAACTAATCAAATAAATACAAAGAAACTAAAAAAACATACATTTGTATAAGAATTTCTACAATATGATTCAGCAGATAAGTTTAAACAGCCATATTTAACATTGCCCTCTTGATCTGTTCGCAAAAAGAATTGGTTTCGAAATTGCTTTCTAAATTGGACTGCTTCGATGGTAGATAATTTGGCAAGACATTTGTATTCTTGCGGAGAAAAATAGCATGTACCGCGAACATCTGATAGTGAGGCTGTCCGAGGTTTGTCGGCACCTATCGTACTTGGGCTGCGGCCAATCATGCCATACAAATGAAACATGCTGTCCCGTCTCCGGACTGTTATTATAATGGGATAATTTTCCAATTTTATCTGTTCCCTTCGTCATATTGCTATGTTTGGTTCTTCATGTCGTAGATTAAGAAAAATATTGTTAACATTAATAAATATTTCGTTGAAGAAAAGTAAATTATGTCGTAGAATGTATTTTATGTAATAAGAAAATTGATTGTTAAGAAGACATATATAGGACACCTTTTACATTAAAGTGAAAATGTTGTGAAAAATCATCTCGTTTTCTGGAAAATAAAATAATATTGTATTGTGTTATAATATATACATATAATTATGTGATGTGTATATACTATATAAAAAATATAAATAACTTACAAGTTATTTTAAAATAACTATAAATTTTTAAATGACTATAAAATGTATATTAAATGCACGCAAATCAAAGATTCAGGTGTGGTGTATGGGTAGGGGTCTCCAGTACTTATCAATTTGATATATGTTCAGCAGATATTTGGGAATTTACTGTAGGTCTTTTCTATACTAAAATTTAAAATTGTCGCTCTATAAGTCTCGGAAATGTAAATGTGAAACAAGAACTGTTTGTTCAAAAAGTAAAATTTAAACAACCGTAATGGGCCGTAGCGACCAAACAATTACCTCTTCATTTCAACTATCTTTTAAGCAAAAGGAGTTGAAGGATTAATCACCATTCAGTATAGAGGATGTAATATATCTATGGGTATTCCTGCGAAGTTTAATAATTATATATTTAAGCTTTTTCTAAAAAAAAACATGTTGTTATATTTTCGGGTATTAAATATGTTATTATATATATATATATATATATATATATATATATATATATATTTATTTATTTATTTATATATATAAATATATATAATGATTTTGGATATAGTATAAGAGAAGCTGAACAAAAAGCACTTTTCAAAAAGCTGTCAGCAGAGTTCGTTAAAAGAGAGAGAGTTCGTTCGTTAGTCTTTTCAAACTAATTCTTTAATTTCGTACGTTCTCTGCATAAGGCATTGGTGTACAGTCAAAAATCAGCCAAGGCTATATATACAATTTTATTTCAATAATAATGTGTAGCTGTCTATAACATATAATGACATTGGCTTTTTAAACCGATTACTGGAGGGTTATGATTTTGACCATTATGTAGCTACCCATTGTGAACGTTATCGCACCTCGTGTTATCAGATCAGTGAAATTAAAATAATAATTTAGAATAGATATATCTCTATGTATCTACGCTATAATAATTCATAATTTGTTTCACTTGTATTCTGTGAAATCTAAAACATTAAATTTGATATCTTCCCCTTTTGAGGTCGTTTAGATACGGGCTGTAAAATGAGTCAATGAATGGTTGCTGCCCACTCCGGGACATAACCAATAAATTCGTACACAATTTAATTTTATATTTTTTTTAACTTCACGCTGTATCCTGCACACAGCAGGGTAGGTAGAGGGAACCTAGTTTAAAAGGCATTACATGTTAAGTGGCAGAACCTAAAGCCGCGCTTAGTCTCGACACCAAAACGAAGAATTGGAAATATAAATTTAAATAAAAATTTCATTTCTTCGAGTGCGGATTGAACCCACAACGAGTCGTGTTTACAGTCACACCTCGTGCCTCTGCGTCACGGTTGACTCACATAATAAAACCTAACAAACAATAAATTTTTAAAACAAGTCCAAGCGTACGGTTGTATGAAATAGCTACATATAGTTTAAGTAATATAATAGATTTTTTTAGCTTCACGCTGTATCCCGCACATAACAGGGTAGAGAGAAGGAACCCAGTGTTAAGACACTCCGTTCCCCACTTTCTGCCGAGTTCTGGAGGCATTGAGTGTTGAGTGGCAGAACTCAACGCCGCGCTTTGCCTCGACACCAGAGCGAAGAAATGGAAATATCTCACTTCTTTAAGTACATACTTATTATATAAATTATTTTAAGTAAGAAATAAATAGCAACGTCAGTGAATGGATAACGAGGAAACCAAATCAGTATCATAATGGCGGTGCGGTTTCGTTATCGCTATAACGGCTATAGGGATGTCAACAATTTTCTCTTATTGTTTATTTAAATTGGACGGCACGGTAATTTGCTCATCGTACTGTTTTTAAAAATGGGTATTTTATTGTGCATTCCTTTATTTAAGCTCAAATTACTCCTCATTCATTAGTGGGGAGGGGGGGAAGGGGGAGGGCGAGCGCACTCTTTTCTATTTTTCATTTTCATTGTTGGTTTTCGAAATTAAGCTCCGGCAACAATTGCTTCGCTAATAAAGGTCTGACGATTAATCTACTTTATGTTTTTCCTTTTGAAAATAAATTAAAGGTTTTAAAAAATATTCAACTTTTATAAACGTTTATTGTTATAAATTAAGTTTGTTGATGTTTATATCTTATGTTCCATTACTTTTTTTTTAATTGCGTCAGAAGATTTAATTAAATGACATAAATGCTTTACGTAGTACGAAATTTCCGATTAAGTAGGTAGTATTAACTTTTGAATCTCTAATAATTTTTACTTAAAATTGTGGTTCCTTATTAACATTCAACGATTGAATATACCTGTAGATAATTAAATAATGCAATATTGAATAGTTAGGTTAGTTTGTTGCTGCGTGTAAAGCATTTGGCTGCATTCTCTGTTCGCAATAAATAGTCTTAAATGAACAGTATTGTATGACATGCAGATTGGGTATTTATATGTAAATGGATTATTC
>DWGR01000325.1:0-24955 GCA_018247715.1 Heliconius burneyi | reverse complement strand
CCTCTCCCAACCAAACAAAAAATGCTATACACTTGAAACTTGGTACAGATGTTCGGGAAGAGTGTACCAACATAACAAAATAAAAAAATCGATAATCGAAAGTACGTTGCCCGCCAAATTTGAAAAGCCACCTTACTTTTTGAACACACCTCGTATGTAATGTAGGTAAAAAAAGGCGTCAACATAAATTATAATTGCTTTATTTAAAATAAACTTATTAAAATAATAACAACAGGAAAATATTGTCTCAAATCGATCGCTTAGCGGATTTCGATGAACTGAAACAAAATATTATTGTAAGTTACATATTCATCTTAACATCTAAATCTTGATAACTGAACATATTCATCTTATACAATATTTATTTTGAAGATAAAATCCTTCGTATTTCGTAGAGGCCGTCGTGGCGCAGGCGCACAAGCGTGTAACTGTAAACGCAACGGTTGTGGGATCGAGTCCCATTCGGGGGAAAGATTTTTTTATATAAATATTTGCATTTGTTCACTGTGGTATCAAGGCAAAGCGCGGTGTGACATTCCGCCTCTCTACAGGCATTGCCTGAAGAAATCAGCGGAAATGAAACGGAGTGTATTAACGCTAGATTCCCTCCTCCTATTTTGATATATGCGGGAGACAGCGTGAAGCTAAAAAAAATGTATTATTAAATTACCTGCTGTCTGAACGGAAGTAAGCATTCGAACAAAAGTTTGGCTCTATCACAACTCTTTTCACCGTCACTAACACTTTCGTCATTCACTGCAATAAATATATCATTAAATAATTTGAAATTATCTTTCTCAAATAAAGTATAAATAAAAACAATAAGATTGATTAAAATAAAATATAGAAATCTTTTTTTTTGTATATTATTTAGATTTGTACATTTAGCTCAGGCTTACGGGACAGGTTGCGGGTTCGATTTCCCCTCGAGATACTGGAATATTTAATAAGCAAATCGCGGAGTTTAGTTCCGCCACTCAACACGCAATGCCCCCAGAATTCGGCGGAACTTGGGAAATGGTGTTTCTTACCTCTAGGTTCAGCTACAGCTGATACAGCTGAAAAAGTGTAATATGAATAATGGCATTTCAAATACCTGTAGCGCAAGCCTTTATAACTGCTGAGGCTTTCTTTTTATCTTCGTTATCAACTAAGAAGTTCTCACTGAGCTTTTCTGCTTTCTCTACGCTGAACATTCCTTCTTTGTTTATCTGAAATTATTACATATAAATTATGATCACGTAAATATAATATTTCTATAATTGACAAATATTAAACATCCAGGCCAGTCGCGGCACAAAGTGTGACTGTAAACGCGATTGGTTGTGGATTCAATTCCCACTCGTAGAAATGAAATATTTATTTAAATTTATATTTTCAAAGCGCGGCGTTGAGTTCTGCCACTCAACACACAATGCCTCCAGAATTCGTCGAAAAATGGGGGGCCCTACTGTGTGTGGGATGGAACAATGCGAAAGTAATAGTAATCAAACAGTAACAGAACAACCAATAGAACAATAAAATGGAATTATCTAAACATAATATTTAAAATGACTTGTAAAACGATCCCAAAATATTATTTTCTTGATTTAATTATTGCTATATTATAAAAGTTTGGTGCAAAAGCGGCTTTATCACCACCGGCGGTCTTCCAGGCAACCCTTTACATAAAAAAGAACAGAAGACTATATTATATATATATATATATATATATATATATATATATATAATATATTCCTAAATACATACAACATGAATTTTCTTAAAAACACATCCCATGAAACACGGGTTGATGGAGCCAAATTTTTCATTTTCCTTGGATGCTTTCAATTCATCTTCAGTTATACCGTACTCGTTACTGCACTGGAGTATGTGGGGTAACATGCTAGCATAAATTTTCGTCCTCTCCTCATCAGAATAAGCCTGAAAAATTAAGATAGTGAAAAACATTTTACCTTTTTTCAAGAATAGATGAAAACAAACTTTATTATTACATTGAAAATATTTTTATTTTATTCAATTTTCTTATATCAAGATATCTACTTAATTTCATACAAGATATCTACTTACATTTATAGTTCCTAAGCTCACAGCTACCACTCCAATGACAAGGAATACAAATTTTAGAGACATCGTAGTTATATTTATTTATATTCTTTTATAAGTCCACACCTTAAGATTCTTCGGTATATTATGAAAGATCGCACCTCATTTTTATATTATATATGAGTTCAAACAAAACAAGGAATGACCACGCAATATTTTCTTAAATCTTTATCTTATTTTACATGATAAAAACATCAAGTTACCGAATACTGGTAAAAACAAGCAGTAGCCATTTAGATCTTTATTTGTTGAACTTTTTTCTCCACATTGTGAATTTGGATAATTGATAATCTGTTTTTAATTTACACCAAAATTATACTGCAGTATGTATTATAAGAATATTCCCGTGATTTTCATAGGTACAATAAATTAAACCTTAAATATTAAAATCAAATAAATCAACTTCACGCTGTATCCCGCGCACAGCACGGTAGTCAGAGGGTTGAGAGGGTGTGGGAATCAACGCCCCGCTTTCTCTCAACACCAGAGCGAAATGGAAATATAAATTTAAATAAATATTTCATCTTATCGAGTGGGGATCGAACCCACAACCAGTCGATTTTACAGTCATACTTTGTGCCCCTGCGCCACGACTGGCCTTTTAACTTTAGTATTAAATCTCTTAGTTTCTTTTTTTCGCAAAATTTGCTATTAAAGTTGCTAGTTCAAGTAATAAGCTAAGCTTGAAGTTCAGAAAAAGCTCGAGACCTCGAAGCTGCGGAACCCTCGGTGGGAGAGTGATAAGGTAAGGTAAGAAGTACATTAGATCAGCCAGTCCGCTCGACGGCCGCAAGCCGAGGTTCTAGTCCCGCAGGGGACGCCCTGACAGTCGTCGACTTCCTCACAGGCAGCCACTTAGTGCTTGAATTTCTTCAGGGACAGAGTACCCTCTTCCCTACTCAACCGGTGTCGCTGTTAAAGCCAATAGGGCTAACAGCATTAACCTAATATTCGAAAAAAAATGGTTTTTCTTACTAGCGATAGCTAGAATCTTATCTTATTTATTTATTACATAGAAAACAATAAATAACATATTGGTAATTACAAACAAAAAAAGCTTGTACGAAATAAATAAAGGCTATTACAGTTTTCCAGTTATAAGTATTATCTTAGGTATAAAGCTACACATTAATTGAAAATTATCATAAAAAAAGCAGAAAAGACATTGTATAAGATAGATTTTTTTGGGGTTAAATTAAAATCTTTATTTAAACAAGAAAATAGTCGTGTGTGAGTAGTGTGTACCTACATACATTCGCATCGGGCATTCGCTATAGTAATGGCCTCATCGGAGTCTAAAAGGATGCTACGCGGGCGTCTACGTCTAGGGAGCGCGGTAGGGGTGTAATCACACGCATTAACAATGAGGGGATTCGCGTGCGAGCCTGCGCGCTCAAAGTAGCGCTTCGCTAAGCGTTTGCTGTGCTCGTGAATCGATCACAGTTCAAAGTCTCAATGCAGGTCGACGTTACGCACGAACCAGGGAGAACCTGATGCAATACGTAAGAATTTATTTTGTACCTTTTGCATGGGATGTAGCTTAGTGTGCGGGAACACTACACAAGGATATGAGAGGACGGGTCTTATACAAGTTTTGAATAGTGTCAGCTTATTTCTAAGTGACATTTTATTACGCTTGTTTATGAGATGATATAATCTATTGAGAATGAATTTAGCTTTATTGCAAGCTTTTGACGTGAGGTTGGAAGGAGAGTCTAAAGAGACACCTAGATACTTGACCTCTGTTTCCCAGGGAATGATGATATTTAATAGAATGTCTGTGCATTAAGTATATTGACTAAAAATGATCTAGGATAGCAATTTACGGAGGTTTTCTTGTTATTTTGTTAAATCTCTTTTATCATATCTATTTTTATTGCACACGTGATGTTTGTGGATTCATATTTCACCCTAGAATGTTTTTTTAATAGAATAGACAAGGATAACTAGCTCAGTAATCACCACCTGCGACAGCCCAGTGTAACATTAGTGAAGCACCAGGTGCGTTGTCGAGATAGACGTGCTTTTCAAAGTGATCCATATTGTAACGACCTAAGTTGTATGGCACGTGGAAGGCAGTTCCTGCAAAACCGCACAGTATTAAAGAGCCATGGATTCCAAAGATGGGGATGACATTTAAGTTTGTGACGTTCTACAGAAAATTCAGCGGCAGGAACTAAATGGAACAGTTCCTCAGAACACACGATGCGATAGAGAACACATAACGTGGTTTCAACTCAAAATAAAAACCAAAGCCATAATAGCATTTTCCAGATTTTCTCTGTGGAAATAACCCCTTAGACAAAATATCTACATCTTTTGGGTATTTGACACATAAAAATCAAATGTCCTGGATCATCTTAGAGGAAAGTTAAAATAACAAATATATTTTTATATGTAGGTAGAAAATGAAGATCCGGTGGCAAGGTCCAAGGTAAAATTCTTATAAAACTTTTAAGACATAAATAGTACTTATCACAAAAAAAAAAAACATACTTTTTAGAAAACATAAATATTTGGACGTAGAGGGAAAATGTAATGTTAATGTTATCTAAAAAATATTTTTCTTTCTTATGTGTAGAACAACAAATAAATGAAAAGCGTTGAAAATACTTATTGGAGTTTTAAATACAAATATTTTCACTTATAATTCATATAATTTCCTCTTAAGAAATTTGAATTGATATTTAATAGTGCTAAGTTACTGATATTATGAAATGATCAAATATGGAGATAGTGTATAGAGGCGGTAGTTCACTTTCATCTGTTAAAAACTCCTAGATGTATGTACCTTAATCAAAATAGCGGCTCAAGGAAGTGACTGTAACGGGATGGTTTTGGCTTCAATCTCCACACGAAGAAGTGAAATATTTATTTACATTCCTTCGCTCTGGTGTCGAGGTAAAGCGCGGCGTTGACTTCCGCCACTCAACACGCCATGCCTCCAGAATTCGGCAGAAAGTGGGGACTGGAGTGCCTTAACAGTAGATACCCTCTGCCTATCCTGGTGTGTGCGGGATACAGCGTGAAGCTGTATCATTTAGACTTAGAATAAATAGTCTAGCTTCTTTAGACACTTGGAATCTCCACAGATTCTTGATGTACGGCAGAAACATCTATATACAACTTACATTGGATCAAAAGGACATTTATATTTATTACATATTATATAACGTTTATTACATAAAATTGAGAGAAATTAAGAGAAAATTAAAAGATGTTGTCTTATTTATACTGGCTTTATTGTAGTAACTGTAACATTGAATTGGAATAACAAAATAACATCGTAGATGAGATGCCGAAGTTTTTTTTTCTATTTTTCTTAACGGGCTTTGACAAACTGAAACAAAAGATGATATATTACTATTTAACAGATTTATAATTTATTTTTTATATTTAATAATTTCTACTCTATTTTTTTTCTTTACTTATATAGTTAAGTTCTATTCTATTTTTTCAATATCACATTTGGCAGTGCAGGTAGTAAGAGTCTAATGTGTTAGACATTTTATTTTTCACTTTCTTTCTAAGTTCTAGGATACTGCGTGACTAGTGGCGGAGTTCAACGCCATAATTTCTTTAACCAGAGGGGAATATGTTAATAATTAATCTCCTCGAGTAGAGAAGATCGAACCCATAACCCTCACATTTCACATTTACGCACTGTGTTTACTATAGATTATAAGTATTATTACAAGTTTACCTCTCCTTTGAAAGGAAGTAAGCAGTCGAATAAAAGCTTGCTCCGGTCACAACCCTTCTCTGCATCGCTCACATCTTTTTCGTTTACTAAAAAGATATAAATAACATTATATTGTAAATTCGCATAAAAAATAGGAGACATTTTCAAATATTAAGAAAGAATTTGTAGAAACCAAACTAATTTAAGTTACTTTTAAAATGTAAAATATTTCTCACCTGACGAGCAAGTCTTGATAATTTCAGTCGCCTTTTGTTGATCATCAGTTTCAGCTAGGAATTTCTGGCTTAGCTCACCCGCTTTATCAACGTCGAATAAGCCTTTGTCGTTTATCTAAAAATTAATAATATTTTGTGTTGTACGTTAGAAAAAATTAGCTTCACGTTCTCTCGCGGCGTAGTGTTCCGCCACTCAACACGGAAAGTCTTGCCTTGCCGCCAGAGCAAAGAAATAAACGCATAAATTTGAATAAATATTCTATTCCCACGAATGAGGATGGAATCCACAACCAGTCGTATCCACAGTCACACACTTGCACCTTTGCGCCACGACTGGCCTCATACTAAATGTTTTAAATAATAATAAAGAAGGTGCTATAAATCATATTACTTTTGAAATATTGTATTTACATACCAAATCAATTTTTTTAAAAACGCATGCCATGAGACAAGGGTTTATTGAACCGATTGAACCAGATTCCTTAGCAGCTTTAAGGTCTTCTTCCGTCAGGCCGTAGTCCTTACTACATTCTAAAACTAAGGGTAACATTCCAGCATAAATTTTGTTTCTTTCTTCATCAGAGAAAGCCTGGAAACAGAAAATTAATGACAAATTATTCTAGATGTTTTGTTATTATACATGGATCACCTTTTAAAGAACTTGCTAAGATAATCTAGGCAAACGTTAGTTTTCAAATCCGCTTCACGCTGTATCCCACATACAGCGGGGTAGGCAGAGAACCAAGTGTTCAGACTCACATCCCCACTCTCCGCCGAATTTCGAGGCATCGCGCGTTGAGTTGCGGAACTCAACGCTATGTACGAGTATATAACGCTATGTATGGTATCTTGGATTCATAGATAGCATCATGCAATTATTATAGAATCTCCGCAAATAACTAAAGCGTATGATAGAGAAATAAAAAAAATGAAATATATATACAAATATTAACACACATATTTATTTATTGTAATGCATGAAACAAGGAAATAAATAACAGCCGCTTAGCGATGTCTATTAACACAAAGTCAATAATATTTAAAAAAACAATTAAATGTTAAAATGTCTTATTTTAAATTGGATATAATGATGATATCAAGAAATTTATAATTCTATTTCTAATATGAAATCTATGATAAAGTGAAATGGTAGTGACATAAATTGACTTATAGATATGGTAATAATTGTAAAAAATAGAGAATTTTTATTTCATTCATAACCAGGACTAACCCCAGGTAAAACACATCTATGTGATATAAAACGCAACGCAATGAAAGCTTCTTGAGAAATATAAAAAAAATAGACGATTACAATTAATATGAAACGTAGGGAGACATTTTTAGGGTTAATTTATCTTGTAATAAAAGTACTTTTTTTATAAATTACTTCAACTCTATGTCAACTTACACTGACAGATCCTAAGCTTACAGCTGCTACTCCAAGAACTAAAAACACAAATTGTAGAGAAGTCATATTTATGTTTAATGTGAATATAATGTTCTAAAGGTGTTTCAACTGCAGTCTTCCTTAATACTGGTTGTTCTGAGGAAGCTAATCCTTTATATATCAAAGAGGCATGGTCAAGCAGTATTTTTTTCTTAGATATTTATCTGGCGTCATATTAGCGTTTAGAACCGACGCAAAAACTGGTTCTCTTGATCTTTGTTACATATATGTATATTTATATATGCATTATTATATATAATCAATTTTAATCCCTTTGTTTTATGCGTCATGGAAATTATTATATAACCTGTTACAAATTAATTGTAACTAATCTTTAGTTGCTATCATAGATATTTTTATCTTTTTCTACAATTAGTATACAATTTAGTTTAGTAAAGAAAAATACGTATTATTTTTCTTTTAAGTTAAAATATTATATATAGAGGCCGTCGTGGCGCAGCGACGGTTGTGGGCTCGATCCCCACTCGAGGAAGTAAAATATTTATTTACGTTTATGTTTCCATTCCTTTGCTCTGGTGTCGACGCAAAGCGTGCGACGAATGCTTCCAGAATTCTGTAGAAAGTTGGGAACAGAATGTCTTAACACTAGGTTCCCTCTACCTACCCTGCTGTCTGCGAGAGGCAACGTGAAGGTGAATTATTTATTTGATTTATTTAAAATATTTGTTTTGTTGAAAAAAACATTCAAGTGCGAGTCGGTTTAAGCCTACTGAGGGCTCCTTACCAATTTCATGTTTATATGTTACTGTTTCATGTCTATGTACTATTTTTACATTTCATTTTTATAAAAAAAATATTATAATATGTTCCCACAAAGTAGGTCAACGAGAACGTGTTTTGTAAAAGCTTAACTAAGTAATAAGCTTAGATTTTCGGGCTTATGCACTCGCATTGTAATGATTTTTTTTCTTTTTTTGAGGTTTATGTTAACTATTCTAAACTTATGGTATAAGTAACTTGTTTGTGTTATTTTTTTGTTTGTTAAATAGATTCTCATTTGTTGCCAAATTTTATAATTATAAATCCACGGGAAGGTTTTGGTCCTATTGATTTTGACTAAGCAAAATCTAAATGCAAATATAATACAAAATATAGTAAAATCGATGCTGTATATGCTCTAGTATCTTCTGATTGGCGTTGACTTGGAAGCATAATTTAAAAAAGGGATATTTGATATTACTTTCTATTCTTCACAGACGAACGGACAAACATACAGATAGACGTACAAAGAAGTTGAAACAAAGAAGAATCTTATAAGGATTTCGTTTTTATTTTAAGGTACAGAACCCTAAAAAGAAAATATTTTAGACAGTATTTTAAATACAATAATTGTACGATATTTTACATATATTTTTTAGAGAAAAAGAAAGGAAAGACAATAAAATTAAATATAATATATTAGTTACATTTATTGTTTTAGTTTTGTAATTATTATCGTAACTTTTTAATAAAGTTTCAAGACAGCGTCTTTATTTAGTAATTCCTAGACATCGAAATATATGCATTTGCATGGTTGCATATGCAAATGCATATAATTCTATTTCCATAGCATTATTGCATATTTTAGGACTTTTTCTTTGATAGTACATATTTCACTTGTGAAATATGTACTATCTATAAGACTATCTATCTATTCTTGATATAATTTAATAAGTATAAATAAATAAGTATAATATTTTTTTTTCATTTATTTATGTACCACATAAGAAAGAAAGTACCGAAAACATATACTAACAGAAAAAATGTGTACAAAGGATAACTTATCTCTAATAGAGATCTCTACCAGAAACCCTTGAATGTAGGAGATGTTGAGAGAAACGATTCGGGTGCGGTATTTAAATATTATGTGAATAATAATAAACCTACATACAAATATACTTAATATTAAACAAAATTACTATACCTACCTACATAAATATACTTATACAAACATACAAAAATATGCAGTGACATAAAGGAGTTGAAAAAGCAAATGACAAGGCGACTACGACAGATTCTAATTGAGATTAAGAAAAAGATGTTTTAATCTGATTTTAAAAGTCTTTAGAGATAGATTGCCAGCCAGAATGGAGTTAAGTAGTGAGTTCCGTAAGCGCGCTGCTTGAACTGTAAAAGATTTTCCTTAATAAGAGGTATTAAATAATGGGAACTCAAGTTTTCTTAGAGTAACACATGAGCGTACAGTTCTTTTACTTGGAACTTGTTCACTCTAATTCTAATATTCATATAATGTGAAAATAAACGAAAATTCTATTAATAAATATTACTTTTATTGTGCATATTTGCATGCTTATTTTGAGAGTGCATATGATTATATGCAACATGTCTAGTAATTACACTCTTATTAATAATAAGACTTTCAAGTAAGCACAACTCTATGTGCCACCACAAAGGTATGATAAATATTTATAATATCTAACCGGTATTTTTCCATATTGAATCAGCTTATTATTGAGTACTGGAAGCAGTGAGACAATAATAAATATTGTAAATTCTAAACAGTATAATGCAGTATACTTTAAAGGATGCAAATGTGTGTCTACAGTATTTATATATTGCATTAGTAGCTAAATTAGGTATAAAATATAATATTTCTCGGCTTTATAGAATTACCATCAGCAATGTCTTTATAGATTACATCACTAAGGCTAATGATTTAAAGCAAATGATTTATTATAACATATTAATGCATACGCTTATCTGTTTAAGAAAATAACTAGCAATATGTTAAGACACAATTTTTATACACCATTCAACGCTCGGCGAAAGCGACCATTTTATATTAAAAAAATGAAAATATCATCGGCCTCACGTTGTGTTGTGTACACACACAGGGTAGGCAGAGATAATTAGGAGTACTACGACACTCCATTCCGCACTTTCCCCCGAATTTTTCATGGCGTGTTGAGTGGCGGAACTTAACGTGGGGTTTTTGCCTTGGTGCCAGTGCGAGGAGATGAAAATATCTATACTTTGAAAAAAATGTAGAAAAGGCGTTTGTGGACATTGAAAATATTTAAAAAAACAAATAGCCAGGGTTTTAAAAGCAACTAACAGAATTCATTTCCAGCATTGTCTGTTGACGCATGTAAAGCTATGTATTGGTAACAAATGGTGGGGACTAAGGCATCTTGATAACGCATAAAACATACCGTTGAGTTACACATTAATTTCGTCGGGAAGAATATTAATCATTGTAATAGTTTAGTAAAACATAAATCCTCGGGCGAAGCCGCGGGCATGCCGCTAGCTAATAAATCTTCGAGTGGGGATCAAACCCACAACAATCGTCACAGTTACATCCTTGTGCCCCTGAGCAACGGCAGTTTTTAATAATTACCATTACTTATTAATTGTAGGTTAGATTTCTTCACTACATTTAGCCTTTAATTACATAAAAACATTGGTTTGCTCTGAACAAATGTACGAGTATGTTATTATCGTAGCTTGTACGTATTTATTGACGGAATATTTTTTTAACATTACATTGTAAGCTTACTAATCTTTAGTGGTTTTTGTACTGGTATATGAGAGTTAACAGTGATTTAATACAATTGCATCAAATCAAAAACGATGCATAGACGCTAGTTTCTTTTAATTAAATTGAATTAGAAGTCTGATCTTTCCCCGGAAGGCCTGAATATTTGAGTATTACTTTCAGCTTGTTACATCCACGCAATTTTCGAGATAAATTCTCTTGATAGACGGACAGTTGGAGAACAAAGTGATCCTATAAGGCTTCCGTTTTCTACTTTTGAGGTACGGAACCTTAAAAAGTAAAGTTATAATATTTCAATTTATTCTATAAATGTCACATTTTCTCAATTAAATGTAAATTTGGGGAAGTTATAATAAGGAGGCCGATACTGATCGCTAAGATATTGAACTGGTTACATAGCGATATTTGGCGTAATTTTAATATAAATATACTAAACTGACAGTATATAGTCTAATTAAAGTAATCTAACAAGCCCTTTCAACCATTGAGGGCGTATCAACATATTAGTGCTGACACCACTATATACTTATTCTGTTAAGATATATTAGAATTGAAAGTTTCATATTATCTAGTATTTTGGATTATCATATCTGCAGCATTTGCTGCATATTATTTAATAAGAATAAAAACTAAGGGCGTACCACATTTAGGATTGTAGGTCAACGAGAAGTACAACTTATGAAAGCTGACAAACTTAAGTTTACGGTTTACGCTTTCAATTTGTATGAATTAATTACAATTATAAGTTTGTATAGATTTTTATCTACAAAATACGTTACGTCATTACCCATACCATAATCATACATTGTAAGTTCTCACTTTGTTTCACTTTAATTTCTGTAGATGCACAGGAAGTGTCCTATCCGTGTTTGGATTACGCGGCGATTTTCATAGAAAATGCAGCAAAATACATAAATGCTGATTGCGTTGACTCAGACGCTTGATTTTTATCAAATCAAGTTGGTCAGATCTAGATCTAAATATTTTATACAAGTTTCAGCTTGATATTTCCATGCGATCTCGAGATCATTGCTCTGGACAGACGAACCGACAGACAACAAAGTGATCCTATAAGGACATCAGGCAACAATAAACAGAAGTGTTTTCAAGCAAAGTTAAATTCATGGGCGGTAATTTAAAAAAAATATTACTTACCTTTTTTTAGATATTACTAAGAGCTGAAGGAGTTCGTGTATAAAAATAACGTTTAACTAGATGACCTAGACCTTGATATAATTAGTGGCTATTCAGACACTGAGCAATTACACTTAAGTAAGCTAGCGAAGGAAATATGACAATGCATAAAAAAAAGTACGTTAAATCCCGCTTTTTGCTCATTATTGTTTAACCTTCAACGTTTGTCACGATGACTTACCAAAAACAAAGTGTTTGGTAAAACCAATTAACCCGGCGTCAGCGGGGTTGGGATCTGTGAGACCCATCCCCGCAGATCCGACCTCTAGGTAAATTGATTAGATTTTATTTCGTTAAGGATTCGAATTTTATACGTGTT
Source organism: Heliconius burneyi (assembly GCA_018247715.1). Lineage (NCBI taxonomy): Eukaryota > Metazoa > Arthropoda > Insecta > Lepidoptera > Nymphalidae > Heliconius > Heliconius burneyi. The sequence goes on along the minus strand of DWGR01000325.1, from coordinate 12,451 downwards.
CCAGTGCCGTTCTTGTCAGTAGTAGAATCTGTTAAGTTCTTCTAACCGTCGAATGCAAGATTTTATTCGTTCAACATCCGCAATGAGAGCTATACGAGTAAAAAATTATAAGGGTAGTGTAATGATTTCCCGCCATTATGGAGCACTATTTTAATTATGTGCCGTGGATTTATATCTTTAAAATTACTTTTCGGTGGTTGTTTATAATTTAAGAAAATCAGCTTAAGATTGTATCCCGCATATAGCAGAGTAGGCAGAAGGAATTTAGTGTTGCGACACTCCGTTCCTCACTTTCCGCCGAATTTTTCAAGGCATTGCGTGTTGGCGGAACACAATGCGGGATTTTTACCGTGGTGTCAAAGCGAAGAAATGGAAATATTAATAAATGATAAATCATTCCCCCGAGTGGCATCAAACCCACAACCGTCCCATTACAAACACAACAGCTTATAATGTGGTTGATATAAAGTTTATATGTATTTTGTGTTTTGTTGTAGGTATTGAATAAAAAGTAAGTAATCGAGCTGACGATTGTTCAAGAGTCTTACGCTGGTTATGCATTATTAGACCAATAGTGTGTTGAGGAAGACCGTTTTTAATGGACGTAGTCATCCCAGTGACACGGACTAAGAAAATTCAGAATCTCTTGATGATGATAATCTGCTATATACACTATCAGATTCAGTGTTGACTTTACCAAGCATAAACATTCGTAGTAATATTTTTTAGGCATTATCTATTTTTCTACAAAGAAATGCTATGAAAATATTAAGATTGATTATTAATTATTTTGTTGATTTAATTTTTTTTCTTTTAATTTTATTTCCTCGACTGGTATCGAGCCTACAATCTGTCGCGTTTATAGTCACACGCTTGTGTCCTTGCGCCATGGCCATGACTGGCCGCTTGATATTTTTTTTATGGAAAAAGACATGGCAAAAGAGCATACGGGTCACCTGATAGTAAGTGATCACCGCCGCCCACGACACCGCGTAACACTAGAGGAGCTACGGGTGCGTTGCCAGCTTTTGAGGTGGTTGGGCGCCGGAGCCCGGCATTACCTAATGCGAAACGCAGTGCCACTACTTCACGCCGGTTTTAAATGCCGGGGGTGGTAATGATCCGGTCGAGTCTGCTCATGCGTGTCGCTGGCGACGTGACTCTCCCACTCGTATTTTAGTCGCCTTTTACGACACCAGCAGTACCAGAGTGATCCTATTCTAAGCCGGGAACACACGGCATATTTGTCGTTTCTTTTAAATCCTCTAATAAATAGGTTAAAATATATTATTTTATAACATTTTTGTTTTATTTCTTTACCTAAATACCTAGAACAGTAAATATCAGTCTTATCAGTTTTATGAAAAAAGAATGGAGATCACTGATATTTAATGAACAGGCTTGTGACCCACTCCGCAGTATGTGTAACAGTTTTCCCCCTCCCAATGAAAGCGGGTTAAAAAGTTTCAGCAATGAAAATAGGTTATTTATAATAATATATTTATAAACACATCAACTGTTTAATTTTTTTTTACCTAAAATTGAAATCAAACATTGACATTTTTGGCAGTTTTAAAAAGTAGATATATATGGGTATCTATATATACCACAAAATTTCCAAAAGATCTGTGGGTTTAGGAATATACATAAATTATTATTCTGCTCCTTGTAATATTTTACAAAATGTTTTTATTTAAAATTTAATTATATAAATTCATGCAAAGAAGAAATTCTTAGGATTGTCTTCATAGACACATTTCGCTGTCCAGAACGATGCTTCACAGAGATCTTTATATTTTTTTGCTGAAATTTAAACATATGTTATATACATTAAATTGTTTCAGTAAATACATATTATAGGGAACGGGGTGTCTTAGCACTAGGTTCCCTCTGTCGACATATGTCGACGTTTATATATATATTAAATTTGTTATAAATCAGCTTCATGATCGAACACAGCAGGGTAGCAGAGGGATTCTAGTGTTAAAACACTCCGTTTCCCACTTTCAGTCGAGTCCCTCGAGTGGGGATCGAACCCATAACCGTCGCGTTACAGTCACAACCTTGTGCCGCTGCGCCACGACGACCTCAATACGTTGTTATAAAAATTAATAATTAAATATTCTATTAATTTAATAAATTAATAAAAGATATATTACTAAAATATATAAAAAGTACTTACAAACATCTTTACAATTTTCAATGGATACTTTTGCGGCATCTTTCATTTCCGGGGGAAACATTAGGTCTACCTGTTTTATTGAAGCTTCAACATTTAATTTATTATTTTTGACCTTAAAGAAAGCAATTTTATTTAATAAATGTATATGATGTCAATCAATCAATCAATCAATCAATTTTATAAATTGTAAGAATAAATAAAAAATAAAACAGAAAATAGAAATAAGTCTCAAAATAAAGCAAAGTTTAAAATAAAACTATTCTCATATATGACGTACCAGTTGTGACATTTGATAAATACATGCAATATAACACATTACTTTCTGATCTTCAATGAATTTTCCTTTCTCTATATCTCCAATTAAATCTGTAAAGCAAAATAATTATTACGTACATTTCTCAATTACCTATATACTGCAAAGTACAGCTGACGAGTCATTGCCACTGTGAATCGGCTGTGTATGAGATGGCTGCGCAGATTTAGTTTTAGAATATTTCGTAACTTTGTTTTTTTCCCGAGTGAAAAATGCACAAAACACCAGAAAACCTAACTGCAGGGCGACCATGACTCGTCGACCTTACTATAGTCTGTATTAAAAATATAACAGCATACCTTCAGTTACGTCATTTTTGGCCATACAGTTTTTCTTTAACATTTTTGATGAATTTTTTAATTGCTGCCGAGTCATCTAAAATTCAAGAATTTTATTTTATTTTTAGAAAATTGACACTTCTCCTCCTAGGGTCTAGGGCCTAGGGCTTCTCCGCTCTAGGTAGTTGCTGATATTATAGACTGAAAGTAGAATCGCATCAAATTGGTTTATCATGAAACCAGCTCCAAAGCCTTAGGACATCAAAAGAAGAAGCCAGATAAGAGGATAGCGCCGCCGACTTCATATCTCATTGTGGGTCTTCTATTACAGTATCCTCATATGCGCAAATATCCTAGAAAAGATAGGCGACGATTGGCTGACGATGTGGCTGATAGAGCGCAACATGATGCCTATACTGACAATCTAAGAGAGCTGTATAACGCGACAAAACTCTGGCTGGAACCCGTGGTTATAGAAAATATTCTTTACTAAACTAGCAAGGAAAATTGATCACAATATCTGTTAAACGACTCACGACGACTAGAATGATGGCACGAGCACTTCGACAAGGTGATCCGTGTTTCGACCGCAATACCACCCCGTAAAACATCTCGCCACCTCAACTATTAGACATTGACACGTCACCACCAAGCTGAGAGCTAGTTGAGCAAGCAATATTTTCCCTTAAGAAAGGCAAAGCGTCAGGCTTCGTTCTTATAACGTCATAAATGTTGAAAGAATCTCTGCTCCGAGACGCCGATCGGCCCCTTAATAAGATGCTGCAATGGACCTGGGTTGGGAACACTCTAAGAAGAACCCCCGATTATATTCCAAGACAAGCCCTAGGATAGACAACATAATGGCTGTCCTAAGCACATTTGGCGGCGTTCAGTGGCAGCGGAACGATACACAGCTGGGCTAACGTGGTTTAACGCGAAGCGAATTGCCCAAAACAGAGCACTTTGGCTGAGCACTGTGGAAGCTCTCTGCCCCATCTAGAGGACACAGGACAATCAAGTAGTCATCTAAAATTTCAGAGGGGAGAAGACTTAGTTTTTTCATTTATTCTAGAATAAATATATATCTGATATTTAAATAATATCCAACGCACCGTATCTATATAATCTTTTCAATTTTAATAATTTTTATTTTGATACATACATATGCATATTTTATTATAACTGATTGTGGAAAAACCAAAACGATACGAACTGGTTCAATTAATATTGTGTTGTATATATCTAAATTATAGAATCGAAGTAAAATTAAGTCTAACATAAATGTGCAGGGAGGAAATAACAGTTATTTACCGGCGCGTGACGCTCACAGTGAATTAGATGTAATCAAGGTAATCATTTTAATCACATGTAGTTTGGACCGACTTTTGAGAATTTCATACAAACATATTTATATAGAGACATTATTGAGTCATAACTTTTAATGCATATTGCATTAACTAACCTTGGCACCTTGATTAGAATTTTCAACACTTCTATAAATAAATATCAGGCTATATTTGAACTCGTACGTTAAAATGGCTCTACATTACTTTATTGGTGTTGCAATATATGAAAATAATACTTACAGCGTCTGTGTTGCTACCAAACATGAGAAAAATAATCAAAAGCGATATTTCTTTTTGATCCATCTTTATTAAGATCACACAACTGATGTATTGGTAAGGAGGTATAATAAACAATCAGTTTGTTTGCATTCTCCCCGTTATAAAGGCAAATTAATTGCAGAATGGACAGTAAATATGCACTTTGCAAAATAAATAGTTACATGCTTTTATTGTTAATAGTTGATTAGTGGGTGAACCAGCAATGGTTGTTTTGCAACATGTAACATTTGAATATTTTCCTTTTAATCACTGGTATGCCACTCCACACGCAATGCCTCCAGGATTCGGCAGAAAGTGAAGAACAGAGTGTCTTAGCACCAAGGTCCCTCTGCATACCCTGCTGTGTGCGGGATACAGCGTGAAGCTGATTAAAATTTTTTTTAATCAATTTTGAACCAAATAAAAATTTTATTATATAATATTTTTTTCAAAAGATGAGTTCATCTTATTGTCATATTATTATTACGTATTACGTAATAGATTTTAAAGATAAAATCAATATTCAAATAGTAGGTACATAATATTCTTTTTAGAAAACGTAACGTGTAACCGCGCCTCTTGGACACCAGCCAAGGTCTTGGAAAGTTTCCAAGAGGCGCGGATTCAAATCGTAGCGTTAAAATTTTTTATACATTTTCTAAAAAAGTATTTTTCTTTTTCGTATGAAATATCATTTTAAGTCCGTTTCAAAACGGACATTCAATATACATTATAAAACATCATTAAAAATAGTTTAAAATATGGCAACGGTCTGAAATTTCTTATTTTCTAAGTTGATTCGCAATTACTCACATTCATATTAACACATGTAAAGCTTAAATATATAAATAAAGATCAATCTTAAAACAGAGTGTATTTAGAAGTTGCTTGTCAAAAAAAACCTATTTGGATAAAATTAAAACCAACATGATGCTGCAGAAAATTACATAAATATACAATCGAGATTGGCAAAATAAAAACTATGTAATTTTTGACAACTTATATATAATTTAAAGAGTAATTTAATTTAGCGATTTATGCACTTTTTTATATTTTGAAGGTGCATAATGATCAATCAAGGAAAGATAAAGTTAGCTGGATTGTCCTCGTACAAGCACTTAACTGAATAAAAAATTCCCTCACATTCGTCTTCATAATTGTATTCTGCAAGGAAAAATAAAATTGCCTAAGTAGTTATTATACAAATAATAACAAAAAACCAAAAGAATTCACCTAAAAAATTTATACTCCATATCTTTGGTGCAACTTTACGAGAGCACATCAAGCTGTACTGTTTTGAAGCTTCACGCTGTATCCTTCACATAGACAGATAGGCAGAGGAAACCTAGTATGTATTAAGATTATCTCTGTTCCCAATAAGAAACTTTTCGACGAATTCCACGCCATCGTTATAATAGAGCAGCATATTTAAAAAACATACAATTTATTATTATTTAATATTATTCGACAATTTAATATTATTTAGTCAATCATTCAAATTATTTAATTCCTATGAGGGGATAATAATATTTGAATGTCATAAGTCAAATGAATAAAAATTATCTTTATCTATAAAACAAAATACTAGTGATGCGCTAGTATAATAAAATATCGTAGCGTCAAATCGAGTTACGTGGATTTCAATTCGAGTTAATCGAATAGAATTATAAGTTAGTTCGTCTATTAAATAATATGTAACACTTACGGACAGGAATACATTTAACGGTAGAGAGTTTTACTGCTTCTCTGATTTCAGCCGGGTAGAGTACGTCAATTTGCTTGGAAACTAAATCTTTATCTAGTCTTTTATTCTTAACCTGAAATATATATTCAAATATTATTATATTAAATATATTGTACAATATATTTGTTAAAAATGAGAGTGAGAATTCAATCTTGCCTTCACATTCCAGATTTTATACAGAATTACTCGCTGTCTACAAAATCCTTTACCTAACCTATTGCTTTTTTTCGAACATGAGGTTAATGATGTTAGCCCTATAAGAGGGTAAGAGGGTAGTCTGTCCCTGAAGAAATGCAAGCACTAAGTGGCTGCCTGTGAGGAAGTCGACGACTGTAAGAGTGCCCCCTGCGGGACTCGAACCTCGACTTGCGGCCATCGAGCGGACCAGGCATGGACTATGAACCTTGCCATTATACTAACTTTTATCACTGGTTGTCATTACAACATGCAGCAGATAAGCAAAGAGACGCTTCTTAGATTTCCATTCGAACTTAGGACGATGCGTGTAAAGTCACGAACTCAGAGCGGAACTCAAATAGGCGGTATATTTTACCGAAGCAAGAATAAGTAATTTTTAATTAACTCATTTGTATTATACAAAATAATTCTGTGATAATTCATAAAAGTATGCAAGTTTATATTAATGTATTTTTATAAATGATAATGATCTTATGAATGATTTATTACACAGACCGACAAAATTTCAAAAATTGTCAGACCCAGAAACGGGAATTTACTTTTCCGACAGTTTTCAAAAATTTGAATTGCTCCATTAGCTCTGGTTTTTGAAATAACCTAACTGAAACGTGCAAAAATCACCGTTTTTGATTATATTTGAGGTCCTACCACATCGCGAATTTTTTTTTCTTTGGGTGTATACAGATCTTGGAGTGCATATAATATCTTGGAGCTCTTTTGAATGCAGCTGCTCGAATATCTCGTTTTTTCTTCAAGATATTCAACTTTGAAATTTTCGAAAAACATGAATTGTTCAAGTATTGAATGCTGCCGAATATCATGGGCAATACTTATGTTATCATGAATCATAGATATTTTAAGAGTATCGAGGGCTTACTACTTTCAAATTCCCAAAACACCCAAATTTTTTTGGATTATAGTTTTGAGAACAATAAATATTGTAGGAGTGAGGATGTTTGGGCTCATGTAATGGTTGTTATAAACAAATTGTTTAAACAAATGAACTTGAAGTAAATTTGAATATAGTAAAATTGAAAAAAAGGACGTAGTAAAATAAAAAAGAAATACTATTTTACTTACGACTTGAGCTGTTTTGTAAACGCACGCTATGTAACACATAACATCATGATTCTCTACAAATACTCCTTGTTCAATTTGTCCAACTTTTTCTAAAATATACACAAATATATATGAAAACTCTAAGCATTTTGGAAGTAAATAAGATCTAATAGTAATGTAAAGAGTATGTATTTACCGTTAGTTACTCTATGCTTTGGCATACATTGATTCTTCATTATCGTCAGAGTTTTCTTCAGTTGAGGCCTAGTCATCTAGGAGTTAAAAGATCATTAGTAAATAATATTTTGTACATTACTATTAATAATAAATTAATAATATAAAATTTAAATTAATATTACGATTCTAAATAAGACTTACCCCAGTAACAATATCGATGTTCAATATAATCAATAAAAATAACATTGCACTATAGTTCATTTTAACATCGATTTAAATTTCGACTAATTTGTCCAAAAAGTAATTTGTGTATGAAGACTTCAATGCAAATCACTTTTTAAAAATTGTCTATAATTTAATAAACGTCCAAAAATTTTAAATTCGCAAAGTAATTGAGTTACTCCTAAATTAACTGAGATAATGACATAATATTTGTGACAAAACTATTAGAAAACCGTAAGGTCTTTTTACGCTTAGATACCTTTAGGCAGTGGCGGACTAAGGGGGGAGCGGCGGGGGCGGTCCGCCCCGGGCCTCCGTTCCTGGGGGGCCACCAAATAGCTGTAAATTGTTTTGATAAAATCCTAAACAAGTCTTTCAAAAAAGGTTAGTACAGCAGGAACCTAAAAAAAACAGCAACATTTTACACTGAGGGATTTTTAATTCGACTACACCGCCCCGGGCCTCCGACGGGATTAGTCCGCCCCTGCCTTTAGGATACCCAAAACACATTTTGAAAACTTTAGAGATTAGTTGTTTTTATTATTTTAATGTTTTTTGTAAAAGTTTATATATATAATTCTAAATAGTTATGTATTCAAATGTTATTGTGCAAGATGTTAATTGTACACTGTAATAAACGCTAACCTTATAACTCGACAATGAAACAAAATGTCTTTATTAGAATAACAATTATTCCTTACATGATGGTATGGTTTAACCTTTATCTATACTATAATAAAATAGAAAAAAAAATATAAGTGTAAATTGAATATATTTAAAAAAAAAACAATGATTTAAGATAAGTGAGAACATGAACTTATGATTTTATAAATATTTGTTTGTCTGTTTGTACACGTACTTTTTTATCGTGTTGTAATCATTTCTGGGCAGGATCTAGGCTATATTTGATTATGAAGACTTCCACATCTGATGCAGAACAGTAATGGTCCAGCTAAACTATAGGAAATAATGAAATGCCGCCTTAACTGCAGTTAAATTTTAGAAATGTTTTTAAGCACTAAAAAAATACCTTATGACGACCTAACTACTTTATTCGTCAAAATAAACCACTAAATTAAAATACATTTAAATATTGCATTTTCAAATTTCGCCCTGGCCGCCATGTTATTTCGCTGTGACGTCAATTCATATTACAGCGATCTGTTAACACTTCGTTTACAAGACCTTATAACATCATATAATGGCGGTTGCTGTTCAAAAATACAGAAAAATAATTTGGAAGCTTTTTTTTTTAAATTTTAAAATTACTTTTATCAATGTATATACTATATATAAAATAATAAATTATTTAAAATAATTTTAAAAAATGTAAACGAATTGTAATATTTGGTAATACAAATAAATCAACTGAACATATTAAATTGATGATGAAATTTTATTTCATACAAACTAAGGAAACACAAAGTTTTTCGGATCAAAATCGTACATACACTTGGCTGTCCAATATGATACTTCACATAAGTCTTTGTATTTCTTGCCTAAAACGAAAAAAGAAACAGCTATATATGTTTTGTAATGTTATATGTATATAGAACATAAGATTATCAATTCTGACATAATGATTATAACTATTCTTAGCACCTTAGCTTTGGAGACCAGTCGTGGCTCAGTGGCATTAGTGTAGGGATGTAAACGCGACAGTTGTGGGTTCGTTTCATTTTCCTTTCATCGCTTTTATATCGAGAACAACTGTGCTGTCGAGTTGCACCAGTCAACATGCAATGCCTCCAGAATTCGACGGAAAGCGGAAAACGGAAAACATATCAACACTAAGCATAGGGATCTGACTGATACATTTGGGATACTTGATGCTAAAATAAATGCCTCAAATCTTACTTATATCCTTGCAGTTTTCAACTGCGGCTTTGACGGCATCCTTCATATCAGGCGGAAACATCAAGTCAACTTGTTTAATAGTCGCCTCGTAGTTTAATTTGTTGTTTTTTACCTTAAATATAAAAACCACTATTTTATTGGTCTTTTGGTCTTAAAATGTGATATTTAAGTGCGTTTAACATCGATACGCTTAGAAAAAGTTATTAATTAAAGAAATTAATACTTACAACTTGAGTCATGGTATATACACACGCAATATAGCACATTACATTTCTCTCTTCTAGAAATTTCCCTTGCTCTATTTGCCCAATTTGATCTGTATTGTCAGTAAATATTAGTTTATGCTTTAGACCAACAAGAGGAAGATCTGAGGCCAGTCGTGACCCAGGGGCACAAAATGTGACTGGTTGTGGGTTCGATTTCCACACGAGGAAATTAAATATTTAATGTTTTCATTTCTTCGCTTGAAAATTAGATAAGGAGTGTCTTAACTTTAGCTTCCTTTTGCCTGTATCCTATACCTTGTTGTGTACGGGACGCTACAGCGTGACGCTAAAAAAACTAATAAAAATAACAATGAAAAATACAATATTAGTGTAAAGACGATCTTATCACTGAAAGTAATATGTTTCAGGCAATATTAATTTAAAACAAAACCTTTTCAAAAACAAGCTTTTATTCAAAAGGTCAGTTGTCTCTAGGTTTTTTATGGTGTTATAATATTTTACAAATCAAGCCCTTTCATTTGATATTCATATAAGTGTATGTAACCTCATTGTAGTCAGAATTGAAGTCGTAATCCAAAAATCAGCTTAATTAAATACTGGTAAGTACCAAATTGAGCTTACAAGACTTCACACATACCAACTAATAAGGCAAGTTAAATAAAAACTGAAAAATAGATTGCTATAAGCGACCGTCTTTCTAGTTGAATTGATATCGACAGCGCTAAGTGTTGTGGATACATATTACGCTTTATATTTTAAATTAATTTGCTTCCCTAAAATATAATAAATATATGTTTAACAATTTAACTATCACAAACACGTCGCTATTAAAATTGATAATTTATAAAAATATTCTACAGGTAATTTTTAATAAAATAATATGTTTTTGAATTGTGAAGAATGTTGCAAAAAAAAATTTATAATTGCAAATATGAGTGAGCATTGAATACTTAGAGAATTATAAATGGGATCAAAGAATAATTACTGTTTTATAATTGGTAATTAAATCAATTACATAACTATTAATTAGCGATTTACCTCTATCTAAGTTAACTACGTTGCTGTAGAAACCATAAAATCACTGTAAAAAGCTGTACAATAAAAATACGCTCAATAAAATTATATTTTCAATTATAAGATTGATATGAGTAAACTGTAAACGGGACAAGTTATGGGTTCTATTCCCCCTCGAAGAAATGAAGTATTAAATATTTTCATATTTTTGCTCTGGAGGCAAAGCGCGATGTTGAGTTCCGCCACACAATACACAATACCTTCAGAAGTCGACTGAAAATGGGGAACAGAGTTTTTAACGCTAGATTCCCTGTCTACCCTAGTGTGCGGGATACAGCGTGAAGCTAAAAATAAAAAAAATACAATCATGTAGTGTATATGTAATGTATATTATTCACCTTCAGTGACATCGTTCTTTGGCATACACGATTTCTTCATCAGTTTCCCAGAATTCTTAATCTGTTGCCTTGTCATCTAAATCACAGCAAAGTACAAAGTTTATCTGTCATTTATAGGTATCGTTAGAGATAAAGTGATATTTAATAGGCGTCATTAAGCGTTGCTATCATTAATATAGACCTTCTATTTTCTAATGATATTAAAACTATTGTTTATAATACATCGTTTATATCGCACCTTTAGAATTTACATAGGATTAATCACGTACATCAATGTACACGTGTCCCTGAGGTTTTTATAATAATCTCGAATATATAAAATAATAAATCAGCTTCACGCCGTATCCCGTACACAGCAGGGTAGGCAGAGGTAACCTAGTGTTAAGACACTCCGTTCTCTACTTTCTGCCGAATTCTGGAGGCATTGCGTATTGAGTGGCAGAACTTAACGCCGCGCTTTGCCTCGGCACCGAGCGAAGAAATGGAAATATAAACGTAAATAAATATTTCGCTTCCTCGAGTGGGAATCGGACCCACAAACGTCGCGTTACAGTCACACCCTTGTGACTTCTACTTTTGTTTGATTTCTACTCGAGGGAATAATATATTTAATATTTGCATTTCTTCGCTCTGGTGTCGAGACAGAGCTTGGTGTTAAGTTCTGCCACTCAAATGGCAATGCCTCCGGAATTCGGCAACAAGTGGGGATCGGAAGTGTCTTAATGGAGACCTAAGTGTCTTAACACTGGTTCTCTGTGCTTACCATACTATATGCGGGATACAGCGTGAAGCTACAAAAAATATTTTACATGATCATTATTTCCCAAATAAAAAATATATACAGGTACATACCGCGTAAGTAATATTTATATGAATAAAACTTAACAAAATAACCAAAAGAGTGACACTTTTTTGAAGCATATTGAAAGATACTAAGGAATAATGCTAAGAGGAGCGCTCGTTATTTATATAAGAACGTTTTACTTTACATGATTGATTGATAACAGACATGTCCTCTTATTACTGTCAAGCAAATCAAGAAGAGCAACTCCTATTAAAAGATACAATAATGAGGTGAAAATTAACAAATGTTCCAGTAAAAAATATGGAGGGTAGATGGGGGTTATAATTTTTAATTTAACATTTACTTACTAATAAACAAATTAATCTCAACGCTT